>PVHY01001400.1:0-98156 GCA_004024945.1 Uropsilus gracilis | reverse complement strand
ATGGCCAGGAGGTCGGGGGCGGCGCAGGCGCGACCCCCTTCTTGTAGGGCCAAGGTGCGAGGGGATGCGGGAGACAGCGGGTCACGGCCGTGGGAGCCCCGGGGGAGCGCGGCGGCGGCGCGGGCGGCGGCGCGGGGGACGTAGGTGGCGCGGGACGGAGAGGCTGGTCCCCTCCGGCCCCAGGCCGGCGCCGCGGCGGGCTCCCCGCGCCCGCAAAGTTTGCAGCCACGGGCGCCACCGCGCCTCGCGCGGGTCCCTCCCCGGCAGTTCCCTCGGCGGGGTCTGTGCCGCCGCCGCTGCCAGGGCAGGACAAAGGCTCATTAACACGTGATGGGACCGCGCTTCATAAATGGGACCGGAGCGCGAGGGAGCCAGAGACAGCGCGAGCGGAGGGAGAGGCAGGGCCAGTGCCAGCGGGGCGAGGCGACCGACGCCCGGGCCGGCGGTGACCGGCAGCCCCACGCCCGGCCAGGCGGGGCGAGCCGCGGGAGGACCCGGTGAAGAGTGGCCAAGGAGCGAGGCTCGCTGGCGGCGGGGACGGAGGGGGCTTCAGTGCCGGTCACTGTCGCGGGCGGGCGCCACAGGCGGGGGACGCCGGCCGGCCGACAGCGCGGACCGACTGACGTACTGACCGACGGACGCACGGACGGGGGCACAGCCCGCTCCGCCCGCCCCGGCCGCGCCCGCAGCCCCGCGGCGGCGCCGCCTCCCACCCGCGACTCCCTCGGCCACCCCTTCCCTCTCCGCTTCTCCCCTGCTCCGCCTCCGCTGGGCTCCGGCGGCGCCGGCGCTTCCCCAGGCAGGCCCGGGCGGGGCTCCTCGGCTCCCCGCTGCTGCGCTCCGGGTAGCGTCTGGGGGCCCCTTGCTTCCGGGCGGACGCAACCCCAGCGCTGGGCAAGAGGTGCCCAGGGAGCTACTCCCCCGAGGACCGGGGGATGCGAAGGGTAAGACCTGGCAGAGTTGCGTTGGGAGACACTTCTTCCGCCTCCCGCCCCCTAGGGTGCTGACCGCTGTGTTCCCCAAGTGTCCTTCGTGGAGTTCGTGCAGCGTGTGAGCGGATCGTGCCTTGGTGTTGACTTAGCTGTGGAGCCTCAGCCTGTGCCTGGGCTCCGGGCGACGTCTGGAGGGTTCTGCCGTTTGCTAGTTCTCGCAGGGAGGTGCACCGGGTTTTGGTAGGCATTGCGGACTGTGTGTGGGAAATGTGTAATTGTGCATGTTTGAAAAACTGGCGCCTGAGTTGGTGACTGATGTCCCTATGTCGTAGCAGCAACTGAGTCTTCCCGGGGCCATACCTCGAGGTCTGCACCTAACCTAGGAACTGTCGACGGTCGAATAGTAAAATGTCTTCTAAAGAAATGGATCTCAAATAATAAACTTTTGGTATAGAAACTAGAACTCCAGGAACCACTCTTCTTTAAGGAGTAGTAGATGCGCGTTGAACGAATGAGCTCCATTGAAATGTTGCTTGAAACCGTTTGATTCCGAACTAGCCATTAGAGGAGGAAAGTTGATGTGTTTTTAAAAGACCTTTCTTGCTGGGGTTCGCCACCATAAAGGCATGGAGGCTCAAATGCAAATGTATTTACCGTGAGAGATGTCAGAGGCTGTCATTTGATCGTTTGAAAGTTGAAAGGCAACATGCATGTTTCTAATTTTAGTTTTAAATTGAGCAGATAAAAAAATTGAACTCTATTCAAGATTGCCTCCCATCTTTTTTATTTTCCGCAAATAAGTGCTATTCTTGCATTTATTGTTGCCTGTTTGATAAATGAAAGCATCCTCGGGCATTTACTCCAATAGGAGATTAGAGCAGATTTACTGGTTTTAAAGGTGCTAAATGATATCTCTATGGAGCCCATAAGTTCTCGTTTTTATTACCAAGTTAATATCTGTTGAACAATGAGGGAGATGCAATTTCTTAGCGGAAACTATGCTGGACACTGAGTATCAGCGGGGTGACCGCTGCCATCAATCTATTTTGCAGAGTCTTGAGAAGCTCAGAGCAACCAACCTTTAAGGTTCCCATAGGACTTTATCTGATTTAAAGTGTTGCTTTTCTAATCCCACCCTACTGACAGTTTGCAAGGGAAGATATACTGATTGATTTTCCTCTGTCCTTGTTTTTCCTGGTACTGCTTCCCCCTCCTCTGCGCTCTAACTCAGTTAAGAGCAATTTGATCAAAATAAAAGACCATGAATAGTTTCTTAAGTGAGACAAATTATGTTCTGACCATATCCTTCCATGAACAGAATCTGCACCCCTCCAGAATTTTAAATGCTGCATGCTGCACAATAGCAGTTATTCTAGCTGGACCAGAGGCTTGAGGATGGGCATGGTTTCTAAACACTAATCCATTTTAGGTTATCAAGAGAACTTAACTGTAAATGGACTCTTTTTGTTCCAAAGATGTCTTCCTATTCCAGGCAAGGGGCAATCTTGACTGAGGTATGTATGTATCAAGTGTCTGGTGGGGAGAGGTCTTATTGTGTCTCTGAGTCTCCACTGGGGGGTAAAATGATTCCACAGGATGGTGGTGGGGTGGGGGGAGAGATGGTCAGTTCTGAGCTTTCAGAAAATGTATTTACTATGCTTGCATCCCCGTTGTTAGGAAGGCAAATTAGATGTTCATGCCCCCAGTTTTAATAGATAGCATCACTATATGTATGTGCACATCTATGAATGTTATGTCCAGTTTCTTTAGTAGACCGTAGGTGGTCTTATTTAATCTGGTGTGTAAAGTTTTAAATTCTGGTGAAAATGGGATTGCACATCGGAGTAGTGCTCGGCTTTGTTAGCCACTGTTTTCTGTCTTTTTCTGTTACCCTTTTCCCAGTGGACCATGTGCCTCACTGTCTCGCCTGCGAGATTGCTCTTCTCTAATAAGCCTAGCTACGGGATCACTGTGTTCTTTTTGGCATTTCAAAATGTTAAAATAGTGAAATTGTTAAATGTTAGCAAGATGAAACTGCTGGAAATGAAATTCCAGAAAAATCCCTACATTTGTGGCATCTTACAGCCTATTCCAAAAGCAAACTCCTTGAATTGGTTTACCTATTTCCTTAAGAAAGCAGCAGCACCATTGATTGCATTGATAAGTGTTTAGTATGCAGTGTCAGCTTATTAATTACTAAGGCAAAGCCTGAAAAACTCTTCCAGAATAATCAGATGACATTCTTCTTTGCTTGGACTTAGAATTAACATTAACCACCAGGAAATTTCGAGAGACTCCTTGGTTGTCTTGCATGTTGGTGTTTGGAATTAGAAGGGAAATACTTTGTTGTATAAGACTCAACTATTATGAAATGAAACTTATAATAGCAGTTTATAGTTCACCACGCTTACCAAATGTTTCTCCCCAGAAAACAGTTGACCTAATAAGGAAAGCGATTATTTCCCATAATTAGCTCTCCAGGAATGCTGCAAAAATGGATAATAAATTGAATGTGGAAATGCCTAACAACACATGATAAGTAAAAGGAGATTTGGTTAGAGCATCTTGGGTTTAGTTCTTAAGATGGAGCCTGTCCTTCAGGTTGCTGCCTGTTATTCTTGGGGGGTAATTATGTTAGCTCAGTTGCTTGAAGAACACAGATGAGAGCTTTCATTCCTGCTAGAAAGGATGCCGTGTCTCCACCAGTGTAAGTCTGTCTCTTCTATTTTTGTATTCATCATTTTCTAATTGAACTGACAAATTAGACTGAAACCAGCCTTTGGTTTAAATAATTTATAATTCTGCCTTTGACTCTGAAACAACCCAGACCCAACATTGTTTGAAAAACTGTGCTAGGACCAGTTTCAGGTATTGCATATCCATTATTTCCAGGGACCACAAGCACTGCTGATTTTTTTTTATTATTGACTGAAGATTGGTGGCAATATTAATAAATAAAAGGAAATCAAAACCAATTTATGTTCTTTGTGGTGGCAAAAATTTAACTTCTTATCCCCCCCAATCTCGAGTACTTTCCTAATCTTGTTCTTATAGTAATGTTAACTTTGTACTGTAGCTGTATAAATGCTTTTTTTTAGAAATAGGGATATTTAACACTTTGCCACTGAATTGCTGTTTAGTATTTTGCTGACCATTTATTTCATTTATCAGTATATTTCTAGATTAGATTGGACTAAGTTCATCACATACATCAATTTGCATTTCTCCAAAATAATGTTTTTCTGGACTAAAAGAAACAGTAAATGTCATTGATAACATATACATAGCATCAAATTCCAATTTGATGTTCTACATATTGCATAACTTTAGATACTGAATGTGTAAGCATACTTTGATACATATGTATGTATGAACGTTTTCATTGATTATATCATGCCTGCAATAAAAATTCAAATATGTCATCTTTACATATTTGAAGCTATAATTCAGATTTCAAATTAGTGCTACAAATTTGGGGAAATATCCAAATTCAGGGCAGCTGTCTAGAGGGACACTGAGACTCCTGGCAAAAGGAAGTAGCCACCTTGAATCCAAACAAGACTCCTTTTATTTTCCAGATCAGGTGGGAATTCATTCCAGTTCCATGTGTTCTAAGAGTCTTGCCAATTTTTCAGGATGGACATAACTGCATTTGCATATAGTTTTTACCAGAAGCACTGATTCATGGTTCTAACAGAGTTTTCACTAACCTTGTTAATCTTCTATTACTCTGGGGAAGAAAGTTGAGAGGAAATACTCAAGATCATTACTATGACACAGATTGTATATATATATATATATATATATATATATATATATACAGCTCTGTTATGTGTAGCACGTATAGTACTATCACAAATAAGTTAAAACTATAAGAAATTGGTGAGGGAGGGGACGGATGGCTGTTTTTAGTGCTTTGCTGCTGTTTCTCTTGATACTATTCAATGGTCTTGTGTTAGAGGAACTTCTTTCTCAAACTTAACTGCATGGATAATAGCTATGTTTATGACCTATCAGTAATAATAGGTCAAAGCCATTACATAAAGTAATCAGAGTGATTACCTCTAGTTCTTAACATAAAATATTTACTAAAAGCTTTCCTGGGTCATATTTCTGCATTGAACTCTGTGCCTTATGGAAAATAAAGTACATTTCATTATAGTAGTTTTTCTGGGACAGTTGCATTTGCAGAAATAATGTTGATGTAGTTTTCATTGACATTTGCTATCTATTTGAAGTATTTTCCATGTAGAGTGTTAATAATTTTAGCATATTCTCTAATGTAAAAGTTCATTGGACAGATTATTTTCATAACTTAGTGAGCATGAAATTCTTGAGGTTCATAGTTGTATCTGTCTGGGTTTTTGAGGGAAGAATTGTTTACTCACCAAATCCAAGCAAATGGGTCTGGCAGAGTCATAGCAGTTATTCTGGAATACTATGAATTCTGTTACATTGTGAATTCTATCTGAGCCCCAGGTGGAGAAGTTTGCACACCTGCACTTTAAGAAAGCTTTCAGAGTTTTGCTTTGTGTATTTGTCTTGTTTTATTTTGTTTTCTTATATATGAGTGAAGCTTGGTTAGATGGGAATAATAATTTTTAGTCAATTCTTGTTTTTAACCCATTGTGCTATGGCATTTTAGTCTGTATTTTTAAATGTTGATTTTGCACATTTGCACAAAAAGTTGATTTTGCACATTTTGAATGCAAGAAAAAATTTAAGTTCCCTTTCCCCTACCAGAGATGACAAATTATTTTCTCCTGAGAGAATAGTATTTTGTTATCTAATGTCTTATATTTACACTCTAATTTGGATTGGATAGAAATTTGATACCTATGGCTTGATTCCTCACCACTATTATACATTCTGAATAACCTTTAAAAATTCGTTAATGCTTTTATTTAGCTACCATTGCATTATAACATTATGTAAGTTCAGGTATGCATCACTGATAATCAAGTATAAGTATATACTACACTAAGGTTATTGCTATGTTTATATCTACCATTTTACATATCATCACCCCCTTTCCCCTAGCTTCCTCATCACCCTTTCTTTTTCCTTCTGATAATCACTAATTGCTCTTATAGTCCAAAAGTTTATTTTTATTTCATTTAGTTCACCTGTTTGTTAATTATTTTTTAATTTTAGGAAATAAAGTACATTATAGTTTCCTAAATTCAACCACATAATAGTTATAATTTTTGCATTCCTACTAGCAAATTCCAAGCTACTGCTTTTTAAAGAAAAGCAGAGGCATTTTTCAAAGATATGCCAGGCAATCTGTTGTGGTAGTTGAATATACTGGCAAATGCTTTCATAAACTGTGTATGTCAGTAGTATATTTGAATATAATTAAAATAAAATATAATTAGGAAGTAATGTTTTTCAAAATTTACGTTTCAATGGCATGTCTCCCTCTTTCCTTCATCATTACTTCATTTATGCTTTCAGACCATATATTTAGAGAACATTGGAGTTGACATGAACATTATAAATTACAGGGAGTTTTACATTTAAATTGATGATAAATTCTAGTACTTTTTAAAAAAACAAATTTCTACTTTCACATACAGACATTCATACAAGGACATTTTATAATACAGATTTCTCTTGGTTCAAGAGGTGGAGATACTTTCAATACAGCAAGTAGACCAAAATCATAGGCAGTATATCACTCTTGTTTGTTTTAAACTCAGTATTATTTAAAAAGAAAGCAACTTGGTAAGAGGAACTTAATACTACTATGGTCATTTTCAGTTTTTTCCAGTGTGACTTGTTAAATGGACCAGATTTTCAACTCATTCCAGTACATTGTTACTAGAATATTTAAATGCTTTCTCTATGTTTTGAATAAGATGTGTTGAGCAAGTCGTGATGGAAAAAAAGGAAAACTGAACAATTCCATACATATAAAGGAAGCAAAAATGATTCTCCAAAGAATTCTACATCTTTGTATAGGTAGTAATTTAACTATGGAAGATCTGCAACTTGTGTCAGAAATTAGATCAAAACTTCTGACAAACTAAAAAAAGGAAACTTAAATGATTTAGTCCTCAGCTAAGGAAACCAATTATGAGTAATCTGAGATCCATTTGTATTGATGAAATAATTAGAGAGGGAGCCGTCTGCCCAGAATCATATATTTTAGTGCTTTGGAATACATTTTCATATGTTTATAACTTTTAGGTAGTTTTGAAAGACACTTGCCAGCTCTAAACAGTGTAAATTGCATAATTATCAGGGTAATTCTGTAAGACAATTTGTGTGAATCTGCATTATGTGGGCTTACTGCAAAATTTCCATTGTAGTTCATTGTCTTCTGAATTCATCTTCTATGATGTTTTATGGTTTTGGGAAAAGAAAGCAGAAACATTTCCAACTTTATAAAATATTAAACTGGAATGTTAATTACTTTTTGCTTTTTTTCCTGCTCTTTTATGCTATATAGTCGTTGGTTTCTTCACAATGGTATTGAAAAAAATGACTGATAGTCCTATGAAACTTTGCATAGACTTTGTAAATAGACTAGGAGAAAGATGGTGTGAAGTTCTTAATTTACCCCGTCTGCACACTGGGTGAGTAAACATAATATCTTGAAATTTCTTTGCTAACAAAATTATGTAATAGTCAGCTTTCTTAAAAAGTGCAGAGAACCCTGAACTGTAGCTTGAAAAGCCTTGAATGGCTTCCCCATTCCTGATGCTTATTTTCACAGCAAACTGTTCAAGTCAGATAGAATTACTTTGGTCAAAGGATCTTCTGTAGGAGACTGGTTCATCATGCACTTCCTTTGCAATTCCCCTACTTCAATGATCTAAAAGCCTGTACTCATAGAATATTCTTTCTTCCTTCCTAACCTCAATCCTTCTCAAAGATTAATTCTGTTTCTCCCCCTTAGTTTTTTTTTCCCCCATAGGTTTCCACAATCTTTAACATTTTAACTGTGTTCAGAATTGTATTATCACATAAGCCCTAGGAAAAATTTGACCTTGAATATGTACAATAGACCTACCTCATGGTTGCTATAATATAAAGATTCTATACCTGGATTTAATTTGCATCTTTATTTCCTTATCATAATTACACTTCCAAAACCTTGTTTTGTATTTTTATTGAAATCTGCTACTTCTAGTCCTGTTTGTACATAGCGATTTGCATCTTGAAAGCATATTTTTCTGTTTCTGTCTCACACTGTTATTATACGCTAAAATTTTGTAGTTAATATTTTGACTAAAGTAGATGATACTGGAGTATCCAGTTTTATAATCATTTTTAAAGGAAGTACAGCAGTAAAAACTGGATGCAAATAATAATGAAAATGTACTTTAAACTATTCCAGTGAGAAAGTGGAGGGAAATTGTGTTATTTAAAACCTATAGATAGTATTCTTGACTTTTGTGAGCTTATGAACAAATACTTCTGTGAAATATTCCACTTTACCCCCTTGTAATAACAGAAAATAATTTTTCCCATTCTTTTCCATCACAGAGTTATGACTTACTGGCTATTTTATATTTATAAATTGGAAAGTCAAATGTTTCATGAAATAGAAATGAGTTGAGTTTGTTATTAGAATTGATTTTAGACTCCTGAGACATTCCTTCTTACCTTAGATCTCTTGGAATAAATATATCATTTGTTTTTAGTAGAACTTTTCTTTCTTCATTTGTAATTATTTTCCTGGGGCAGAATTCCAAATAGTTACGATTAAATTTTGTCAATACATTAAATTTTCTTAATGACCCTTTGTCACAGAAAGGCAATTAGAAATGTAGCTTTTGTAGACAGTACTGATAATCCATTTTTACCTTCTATAATATTTTTATTTATGTTTTAATTAATTCAGTTGTTAGATGCATTAAATGTTGTAGCAGGAGTTAGAAGCTATTCAACCAAAATAAGAACTGTCCATTGAGTAGAAAAACAAATGGATTCCTCAAGGCTTATAAAAGCCACCCCATCTAGTGGTTGAATTTTCACATAACTTCTCTCCAAAGTTACTCTGAAACTATACTTGTGCGTGGAGAAATCTGTTTGGGAAGGATCAATGCATAGCAACATATATTTGAAAGAAGGAAAAGTCCATTCCAACAATAATTTCATATATTGTCTTTGAACATCTATTATTAGCATATAATTAGGATTTATTCATGGTTGTGCATATTAGAGGATCTCTTTACATTATTATGGTTTTGTGGATGAACATTGAGGCTCACTGCATACATCCAGCCTAAGCAAAGATTAAAATAAAAGCAAATACCTCATCTCTATTCATAATTTCCACTTATTCAATGTAACGTCTGTTTGATATTGAGATAAAAGATCTTCGGAAAAGTAATTGTGGATGCCTTCTACACAACTTTGACATTTAGGCAGGAATGTTTTGGTTTATTTATTTCAAATGGATGTTTCTATGAGGCCCAAGACTCAGTTTAAATTCCCTTGTGATAAACTGACTTTATGCCAAAGAAAAATATCCACAGTTAAAGGCCATTCTACTAAGCATGAATGTGCACCAATATTCATTTAGTAGGCAGGTCTTGAGTACCCACTCTGTGAGAGGTAGAGGAGAAAGTCCATGTAAGACAGGTTCCTGTTTTCAAGATGTTCATGACCTGAAAAGTTTAAGCACAAGAAAGACTCGGAATGATTCAGTTTTTCTGGATAATACCACCTCAGAGCTCTTGCAGGAACAGGATTTGCACACCCATTGCTATTTTATGACAGTGCTGTATACCCAGTGCATGTCACCGTAGCCTAATCTGTCATCTGTGGGAAGGAAGAGCAGATGCATGGGGACTCATTTCTTGATCTTTATCCATTGTGCAGGTGTGACACATTAATATAAAATGTCTATAATGCTAGGAATAAGGGGATGCCCAATAAAAACATGTCATATGAAACATAGGGGCTCATAGCATAACATTGCTGGAATGACACAGCTCTGTGCCCTTTGGGTCCTGAGAGGTTGTCACAAACTCTCCCTTGTTAGAGCCCTACTCAGGTTTAGAGAATTTCTACTGTCTTGATTCCATCCAAGATCTTAAGAACTGAGAGGGATGATGACTCTCTTCCCTCTCTGTCTAAGAAAGCCATGTTGCTCATGGAAAGTCAAGTGATTTTAAGTGAGTTTGAATTTCTTCAGTTGAGTAATAGTTCAAATTTTTGTTTACTAAGAGGCATCACGTCTCAGTCAGATTTAAAGACAGTCCCCTTTCCATTGCTTGCTGATGTTATGGAAACTGTCATTACCATCTCCAAATATTACAATTGACAAATGAAGGAAATAAGCCTACCTAATTTTAAGAAATAGTGGCAAAAATGAGTTAGGTTTTATTTAATATTTGCCAATGTCACTGCAAATAAGGTGCTAAGCTACGATTAGAATTTATAGCTCATGGTTAAATTTCATACTTTGTGAAGACCACGGATAAGGATCATTTGCAAGTGCTATGGGCAACTTTTTTGCTATCCACAATTATTCCCTTAGGTTTTAATTTCTGTTATATATTTTCCTGTACCATTTTTCTTAACCTGTTTTTCCTCAAATTCGCTCTTGCTCTTTCCTTGGAAATGTGAAGAACAGTGTCTTAGTAAGTGGTTTTGGAGCTTCCCTTTAGAAGAAAGTTATGCAGAACTGGGTTGAGATTCTGGTTTTGCCCAGCTGGTTGGTGACTTTGGGTGAAGCATCTTAAGTCTTTTTCCTTCAAATTTCTCATATGTCGAATGGGAATTGTAATAACATCTAATTATTATAAATGTTAAATAAAAGTAGCACATATATGCTTAGCATGATGCCTGGCACATAATCATTTCAATGTTTCTTATTGAAAATATTTGGGAATTGAAAATTTTTTTTTCTATTATGTAATCATCCCAATGCTCTGAGATTTGAACCTCTAGAAACAAGACAGGATCTTTGCTTGGACTTAGTTTGTTTGCCCATGGGTCTAAAGAGAATAATGCCCTCCATTGAAGGATAAATGAAGAAACTGAAAGGGATATGCACCACTGGATAACAAGTAGCACACTAAATATTGCTGTCCTTGGTAATGAGTTGTAAAGCTAACCTGCCTCCTGGGTTCTGTTTTATGGACCAGAATAATATATAGCAAGACTGCATCAATTATGCTTGATTACTTTCTTTACAGATTATGTTGAAAAGGGAAGGGTACCTCTCCCTCCCCATGCCCCAAGTACTTAATGGGAAGAAACATCAAAAAAGCAGAGCAAAGTTAAATAGTAAATGGAAATTTCATTTGCATCATTAATTTGGCTCAGTGGTAATCATTTCTCATACCATCATCACCTAATAGTGAGTGGTTATTTTGAGGCAGTTTAAAGGTACCATTTCTTGAGTCATAAAATTCTTTAAGTTTTAACAAGTCTTTAAATGTGGAATAATTAGGCATACATCAGATTAAATTTGATGGAAATACAACTTTAGAAAGGTTTTAATGTCTGTTTAGTTCATATTAATTATATATATTTTATGGAAAAAATCCCAACACTCACTCATATTGTTAGTATGAATAAATCAGAAGAAATGGTGCATTAAATAATTTCTATTCTATATCAGAAAATATATGAAAAGCTACAGCTTTCAGAATTAATCGAGCATTACGAACATAATGGAATCTTCTTTTAAATGTGGGAAAAAGAACTGACATTAATACAAGGAAGAAGGATTATGTATTTTGCCTGAATTATAAGGATAATTAAATCAATCTTTTTTTCCCCCTTTGTTGTGGAGAATGGCACAAAAGTGACTGGCTACTTTAATACTAAAACTCTAATGTTTTGGTAAGAGTTTGAAGTTGCCTATTCAACCATAGCGGAAACATCGTTCATCAAGTTGTGATGTTGGCCTCTGAGATCTGCCCTACCTATTGAGGACATGGCCTAGACATTACTACAGTTGTAAGAGTCAAGTAAAATTTTCTCTACTAACTTTAGAGAAATACATTCCTAAGCTATTTTTCCTGATCAAATTAGTGGAACCCAACTTGTTCCCAGAAATGATTAGAAAGCAACAAATATATCCACTGGCACCTTCCTTTTTAAAAATCCTTTGTAAAATTCTTTTATAATGAGGCTGATCAAGCAGAACAACACAGAACCAAGAAAGGTGAGAAAACGCCCACTTTAATAAACAATGTTTATTAAATGAATGCTTTCATTTGAGATCTTGTTCCCCTGATCAATTTAAATACAGTGTTTCCTTAAAACATTTATAAACTTAGAATATGAGAGATTGACTTGGTGGGGCCATACAGTCTGGAACTTGGGAGAATTTGGGAGCCTTAGTTTTCCTGATGCTTTTTTAGAAGGTTTCCTGCTTTCTTAGATATGACCTCCTGCAGGCAGCAAACACTGCCTACTGACTCCCTTCGAGAGGTTGTGCTGGCCAGAACTGTAAGGATTTTGACTCCAAATACAGCATTTGATAAATATCTAAATTAGTGAAATGTCTCTGTAAAACAAACAAGGTCTTCAGTGGGGCAATGAAGACTAAAATAGCTAAAATAACCTGCTATTAAATTATACTGATACGGATATGACTCTAATTCTATTTGAAGGCTTGTTTTGAGGACTTCTTTTGTGCTCAACCTAATCAGTCCAAGGATGTTTTATACCCTGACTGGTTATAGAAACAACTATATGGACTTTGGGTAGACTTTTTCTAAAACTATGCTACTTGGGATTTTTTTTTTAAATGCTAGTTGACATCTAAGTGGAGGTGGGTGGAGGCAGGAGCTCATAGAGAGATGGACAAGAAGAACAGGTGATGTTACTCTAAAGATTTAAGGTTTGTAAAATCATAGATTCAAAACACTGAAATATTTATATTGTTAGGATAAAGGTATGATTTATTGCATAAGTTGTTAGAATATGTTGGTTATTTTTTACAAGCAGAGTCCTAGGGGAATCCCCTTAAATGCCATTCAGTCATTCCTCAACTATGATAAACAACTGCATCTTTTAGGCACCTCTATGCACCCTGCTAGAAATTTTCAATTATAATTTTTCCCAGTAGCAAACAAAAACAGAATTAATGGCAACTGCATCCCCAATGAACTCTCAAAGAAAACTCTCAATGCAAAAAATAATCAGTTTGAAATTACTGTAATAATCCAAATGTAGAAATAACGGGAAGAATTAGCAAAATGCAGAGAACAGTTTGCTTGCGATGATCCCATTACTGTTAGGATAGCCAGTGCTCACTGGTATTTTGACATTACCAAGTAAGACCCTTTAACTGTACAAAATCAATGTGTTATTTTAAAAAGGATATTCTTTAATTGAAGTTGGTTTAGATTGGGCAGAAATTATACAGTAATATAACCACACTATGCCCTGGCTTAGACTTTCACAAGCTGGTTTGTTTTAATGAAAGTACTTGGTCGCATTAAAATGGAAAATTGTGATCACATATGTAGTGATCTTAATATAGAGTAAATCACAGGCACACATGCTTTGCATTACTGAAACAAGGTCTGTGATCTTTTGTATTTACAGAAGAAGCTTTATAGCTCTTCCAAATACTGACTAAAAATTTAATCCTTGAGGCCATGCCCGTGGGCAGATTTCCCTAGATGTGCTGGGATAGGAAATCATGATTTAATGGGAGGTAGTCTTAATTACTATTGACAAAATGTCTTAATGCATGTTTGTAAGAACCAAGAGACTTGCATATAAAATGCAACGTGACTTTAATCCTAGTTACTGTTAATCCTTAAAACAGTGCAGGAAGTCCCAAAGCAGAAACTCTATAGTCTGAATGACAAGGATTCAGCTATGAACAGATCATTTTCTGTACAGTTTACTTGGCATCTAAGACTCTCTGTTTCCTCATTTGTGAAGTGAACAGAGATTGTAAGTAAGCCCCTGATAGAGCTCTCATGACCATTTAATCGTGGAATATATGCAAAGTCTCTCAAATGCCTGAATATAGTAGGTAATCAGTGAAGTTCCTCCTCTCTCATCCATGTATAGATCTTCTATTTGCTTCCTGCTTGAGACAAAAATAAAAATTGACTAAGCAGCCTATGATTTAATTAAGGCAACAGATTATCTTGAAATGATCGTGCATGGCAAAGAGTCATCACATTAAGTAATGCCAATAAGAATAATACTCTTTTTTTGAAGACTTAAATTTTGTGTCAGACAAGGTTATAAGTGTTTTATAGACATTTCCTTTTCATTAAACTTCCAGAACAATTCTGCGATTCAGGCATCATTGTCATCATCGCCATCACCCCCATTTTGCCGATAAAATACTGAGGCCTAGAAAAATTAACTGCTTGCCAAATATCAGGTTTGACAGTATTCTCGTTCTGCTAACTTTTAATTCAGTGATGTTTCCATTATTAATTCCTTGACTGGCTGGTATCAAAGGGAAGGGAGAAAGTAGCATCTCTGTTTTAGGTTACACAGATGGAATACTATTAAGGCAACAAAGTAGCTCTAGACCCTAACGATCCAATGTGGTCCCTGAGCGTGGCTATGTGGCTATTAAGCACTTGATATGTGGTTAGCTTCCACATGTTGAAGTGATAATAATTTTGATATACTGGGTAAAATGTACTACTACAAATAATTTTACCATATGCCTTTTTCTTTTAACTGGATACCAGAAGCTGCAAAATGGCATTTCAGTTCACTTTCCGTTTTATTGGACAGCACCGGAACCAGAACATCTAGGTTCTTTCAGGCTCTGCCACCAACTAGCTATGAGATCGACTCTCTGTGTTGATCACATTTCTCAAACTTGCTAGATGATGAGGGGTTTTGTGGACCACTGTGGAACTGTGTTCATATATATTTTTAAATGGAGAATCAAGGTGCAGAACTATATATAATCATGTTTTTTTTTAAATAAAGAGTATTTCCTTTATTTTTTATTAACCATTTTGCTGTCTACGTATTTGTGTGTGTGTGTGTGTGTGTGTGTGTGTATAACATAAAGGAAGACCTATCTAGTGATTAAGGTTAATAAATAAAATGAATAAACTTTCCCCAGAAAAGAAAATAAAGAGTACATATTAGACTTATTTCTTTAAACATGTGTAGATTATCTTTTGAAAGAAGAACAGGAAACTTCTTGGCAAAGAAAGAGGAAAAGAGATTGACCAGGACATAGGAAAAAATAGAATGACCATTTTCCGTGTCTTCCTTTGAGTTTTGAGTCTTAGGAATGTAGTAGATGCATACAAATAATAAAAATTTCAAATAAATTGCTTTTTAATTGGAAAGCATGAAGGAAGAGTTAGTTGCTTGGGAGAAGATGACTATGAAAGAGAGGTCGTAGACTGATTCCCCCTAGTTGCTTGGAAATATTGAGTTTGGGGCCAAATATGCATTGAATTAATTACCATTCTCACCGCTAGTTTTAAGAAAAGGCAAATGCATGTAATTAAATCACTGCTTTAATGCACCAGTTAATAAGATTCAACTGCCGCCTTATTAGGTTCATGTGAGCATTTCTAAGGGATCCCAGCCCGCTCTCTTCTGAGATCATGCTATCAGGTGAATCAATTAAGAAACAAAAGACCCAGTCCTGTGCTTGGAAACTCTATTCTAGTTATGGGGAAAAAATATGTAAACTCATGATAAAAAGGCATGGTTCAGATCTATAGTAGGATAAATTGGGGAAACTCGTTCTGCCTGATGGGAAGGACTGAGCAAGGAGATAATTTTGCACTAGGTCTTGAAAGACAAATTTAGGAGCTACTTGCAAGTGACTAGTTCACAGAGAGCAAGGTAAAAAGAGTACAAGGGAAGGAAGGCGGGAGGTTTGCCTGCCAGTATGAGTCAAAAGCCTGAAGCCATATCCTGGGGCCCTGATGCTGGTAGGAATGAGTGGAATTGAGAAACAAACATTAGATTTGAGGATATATAAAAACCTTGAAGAGCTCTCTTATAAATTCCGGTTATCTTCTGTGTCCCTCTGACTATGGGTGAAACTCTTCATGTGTAAATAAGTCTGCAAAGAGCAAAGTGGACTCAGGAAAAATAATCCAATGGTGGGGGAAACGGGCTATTTTCTGGAAGAGAAGAATGTGAGGAAATATATGACAAAGAGGGAACTTGAAGACACTTGAAAGTTAGTAGTTGGAGTCAGGCCAAGGTTAGGGACTCAGGGGAGATATTAGACAGAAAATCAGAAGCACTGGGTAGCCTGCTTGACTATTGAGCTTTGTCTTTTATTACGATATCTTTGTTTCTGTGTCTTCTGCACTAGCCTGTCTCACCCCGATGCTGTATGACTAAGTGGGATGTAACAGACTCATTGTATCCTGGTGTCTCTCTATGGCCTATGCACTAAGACTCCTGTTTCTCCAGCAAATCCCTTTTCCCTCATGCTTTGTTTTAGGACAGTGCAGTGGAGTGTGAAGAATTGACTCAAAAACCCAGTTTAAGGGAAAATACTAGTTTCCTGAGCGGAAACTACATCCCTTGGAGGATTCAGGATCCTCAGTTTGGTAGTGCATCCAGGCTGTTGTTACAGGCCACACTGATCATGCAAAACAACCTCAGGTCCATGAAGAGCTCCTGGATAACCTGTCACACTTGCTGTATTCACCATCTGGTAAAATTTTGCTAGTATTCTCATTTGGTTCTCTCAAGCCAGAGTTGTTTAGGTCATATGGCTCATTCTGTTAGTGCTGAGGGTGAGTAACCATTACATAGCTTTCACTTCAAATGTCAATCATATCACCAAAATAGAGCAATTTTTCCTTCTAGGATAAGTGGACTGGGCAGCAATTCAAGCTAGATACATTGAGTCAAGCTTCATGCGTATTTATTGCCCATTATGACCGAGAGAATAATTCCCCATGTGGACAAGAAAGATGTATATATTTCATTTTTGAAACATATATCACCCTGACTTAGGGGTGGCTATATGCTGGATATAGATATATCTGCATGTTGGATATTATGCCAAGTGTTACGAATAAATTCTGTGATCAGTGATGTCTCTTCTCTTAATAAACACACTGTCTAGTGGGTGGGAGGAAGGGACAGAAAAGATATAAACACAGAAATATTAAAAATGTAAGAGATGCCATGAGAGAAAATTCTATTTGTAAGTTCTAGGAGGCCCAAAGAGGCCAGTCCTTCTGTCCATGGGAGCAGGGGACTTTCAGAGTCAGTGATATCCAAGTGATGGGAAGAGTAGACCAGACAGAAGGACAGAAGGTATATTTGGCTAGAGTAGCATTAGGAGCACAGGGAGCAAAAGTGCTGAGGTGGAAGCAGTGGATTTGGTGTATTCATGGAAATGAATCTGTCTGGTCAGGGGTGGAGAAAGGAGAATTGGGGAGTGGAGCAGCTCATGGGAGCCTTTGACTCCAGGCCTACTGAATCCTGGAGGTGTGGACATAGAGGCAGAGAGCTCCCTGTTCAGGAAAAATAGAATGTAAACAACTTAGACAAATGAGTAAAGTGAAGTATGAAAGGAGCTTAGCTGGGTTGACCCAGCCAACAAAGACTGTGTTTGCTGAGTCTGGGGAACGTGGGACGGAAGGCAGACTTCATGAATGAATTTGAACTTGGTCTATAGGGAAAACAGGCTAAAATAGGGGAGTTGAAATCATAAATCAGCCAGATATTTTATGAGAATCGCCCCAGCAGCTGTTTGACTAGTTATGACTAAGGCATGGACACAGAGATAGGCAGGAAAGCCAGTTCTGGGCTTCTGCTCCCATAGCAGACATGATGGCCTGGACCTTGGGGTGGCAGAAGGTGGGAAGGTAGGCCATAGTTCACTCTGTATTCAGATACAAAACAAGCAGAGCAAAAAAACCACACTTAATACTTACAGTATTAATTTATTAATTTTTCTTTGCTTTCATGTCTAGTCTCTACCCACACTGTCTCTGTGTATTCTTGGTATAAACAGCCTTTTCTGCGGGAGACCTCCTCCAGCCCCTTCGTCTGGCTGTTCCCATGGCCACCTGCATGTTCCCAGACATAGCTGTCACTACATTTTCTCACAGTTATCGGTCAGTTGCAAATCAGGGTCTCTTTCTCATGTTGTTGTGTCCCCAGTACCTTGTGCCTGGCATATAGTAGGTATGTCATAATTTGCTAAGTGAATGAGAAAATGAATTGTTAATTCAAACAGGTTCCCCATATTTTAGCAAGAGGACTGTGAATTTTTTAATTTGTTTCAAGATATTATGCTGTCTCCTTCCCTTTGCCTACCCCTTACTCCCAGTAGATAATGTGCTATACTTGAGAACAATAAAAAGTTAGTAAATTAAATAATGTCTTTTAAAATGGTTTTAGTTCCATCCATCCATCCATCCATCCATCCATCCATCCATCCCTCAGTACTTCAAATAACTTCTCATATACTTAAGAGCCTAAGAGTCACATTTTAAGCAAACACATACAGATAGCATGCTCTTGTTTATTTTGAAACCAACTTGCAGAGTTTAAAATTGAAAAGCAGGCTCTGTAGCACAATGAACAGCGCACTGGACTTCCAAAATTTAAGAGCACTGAATATATGGGCCCCCCTCATCCTTATTTGCAACACTCCCTATGAAATGTCCCGGGCCCTGCCAGGCCTGTGTCCTGCTGCCAGCATGCTGTACCACCCCCTTGGGCACTGTCAGGCCCACCTAAAGACTTGGTATTCCCATAAGCCTCAGTGCACGTTATCCCATTAAGGCATATTTTTTTGTTTGGTCTAGATTCTTTAGAAGTTTGTGTTCTCCCAGGTCAGCCATGGCTGGGTCCATACCTCTCCTTGGTGTGAGCTAAGACTAGGACCAGAGGCTGTGTGTCCTCTCTTACTCTCCCATTGCCTTAACACAGGTCATGCAACTCAGTCCCTGGTCTCACAAAGTCATGTTCTTTGGCTGTCTTCTCCATTCAGTCTTACCTGTGTGACAGGTGATAAAGTCTTCAGGAACAGAGGTGGCATGACACGCGCTTGCTCTTCCTGTCCTCACCAGCACTGGGGTACTGTCTGTTGGGGAAAGCAGAAGCCAGGTGGTAAATACTTGCAGCAATTCTGTGAAACACTCACCATGCCCAAGACGCATTGCTTTCAACCTGGCTATCAGACACGGAGGTTCACACAGGACTCACACTGTGACTTAAATCCACAGAGCTTAAATAATGGCGGGATGAGGGAGGGGGGGCATAAAACGTGGCATTTGGTGTGTTGGAGTATCTTTTCTCTGAGTGTGACTGACTCATTTTGTTGACTGAACCTGACAAGGATTTTACCTTTTTCAGAGACAGGAATGAAATAACATGATGGTACTTGCTTGAGATGTTTATAGTAGGTTTCAAATTCTCCTGAATCTTTTCACCATTCAGCTTCTTTGTTTTCCTTCCCGTTAGGATTCCCAGCAGTGGGTCCCTTTCTCAGTCTTTCTGAGTTTGGCCTAATCCAAGACCGAGGTTATGAAGTCGATCCTAGATGGCCTTGCAGACACCACCTTCCGCACCATCACGACAGACCTCCTGTACGTGGGCTCCAATGACATTCAGTACGAAGACATCAAAGGTGACATGGCGTCCAAACTAGGGTACTTCCCGCAGAAATTTCCCCTCACTTCCTTCAGGGGAAGTCCCTTCCAAGAAAAGATGACTGCAGGAGATAACGCCCAGATAGTTCCGGTGGACCCAGCCAATATCTCCGACTTCTACAACAAGTCCCTTTCTTCCTTCAAGGAAAATGAAGAGAACATTCAGTGTGGGGAGAACTTCATGGACATGGAGTGTTTCATGATTCTGAACCCCAGCCAGCAGCTGGCCATCGCCGTGCTATCCCTCACGCTGGGCACCTTCACGGTTCTGGAGAATCTGCTGGTGCTGTGTGTCATCCTCCACTCCCGCAGCCTCCGCTGCAGGCCTTCCTACCACTTCATCGGCAGCCTGGCCGTGGCAGACCTCCTGGGGAGTGTCATTTTTGTCTACAGCTTCGTTGACTTCCACGTGTTCCACCGCAAAGATAGCCCCAACGTGTTTCTGTTCAAACTGGGCGGGGTCACAGCCTCGTTCACCGCCTCGGTAGGGAGCCTGTTCCTCACGGCCATCGACAGGTACATATCCATCCACAGGCCCCTGGCCTATAAGAGGATCGTCACCAGGCCCAAGGCCGTGGTAGCCTTTTGTCTGATGTGGACCATAGCAATTGTGATCGCAGTGCTGCCTCTCCTGGGATGGAACTGCAAGAAACTGCAATCTGTCTGCTCAGACATTTTCCCACTCATTGATGAAACCTACCTGATGTTCTGGATTGGCGTCACCAGCGTGCTGCTGCTCTTTATTGTGTATGCATACATGTACATTCTCTGGAAGGCCCACAGCCACGCCGTCCGCATGATCCAGCGAGGCACCCAGAAGAGCATCATCATCCACACGTCAGAGGACGGCAAGGTACAGGTGACCCGGCCAGACCAAGCCCGCATGGACATCAGACTGGCCAAGACCCTGGTTCTGATCCTTGTGGTTTTAATCATCTGCTGGGGCCCCCTGCTTGCGATCATGGTGTATGATGTCTTTGGGAAGATGAACAAGCTCATCAAGACTGTGTTTGCCTTCTGCAGCATGCTGTGCCTGCTGAATTCCACCGTGAACCCCATCATCTACGCTCTGAGGAGCAAGGACCTGAGGCATGCTTTCCGGAGTATGTTTCCCTCCTGCGAAGGTACCGCGCAACCTCTGGATAACAGCATGGGGGACTCAGACTGCCTGCACAAACACGCCAACAACACAGCCAGCGTTCATAGGGCCGCGGAGAGCTGCATCAAAAGCACGGTCAAGATTGCCAAGGTGACCATGTCTGTGTCCACAGACACGTCTGCTGAGGCTCTCTGAGCCTGATGCCTGCCTGGCAACACAGGAAAAGGAATCAACCCCCTCTCCCTTTTTTTTAAGCTCAAAATCTAGAAGAGTCTGTCGTCTCATCGGTTATATATTTTTTTACGTTTACCATGCTCGGTGAAAAGGTGATTATCACCGTGATTAGTTCTCAGTTCTCTAATGTTTCAATAGTGTAGGTACTCAAACTCACTTCTCCAGGGGTTTAATAGTGAAGAAAGCTTGTGACTGACATGACTAAAAAGTTCTTCAGAGTTTTAATGAGATGGGAGAGAAACCTTTGGCTATACAATTTAATTTCCAAGTACCCATAGAAAAATGCCATCAAATAAGTAATGCCTTTGAACCACAGCTTTCATTATAATGTGAAATATATTTGTCCATCAGTATAAGAGATGTCCATTTTTACAACAGTAAGAATACTTAAAGTAGAGCTATTTTGTAAAATGTATCGTGTCCTGTGGAGAAGAGTATCAGTGTTGACTATGTGTTATTTATATTTGTCTAGTTCAGCAAAACTGAAAGGTAGGTGTATGTGAGAACAGTGGTATATAAGTGGGCATATGCTAATGTGACCACTTTTTAACAAATGATTGCCCATGATATAACTTTAAAAACCTTGATATTTTTCAAATCTATTTAAATTTGACATTGAATAATCACAAAGTTTATTTTTCTGTTACAAGAAGAATTTGAAGGCTTTCCATAGCACTGAACAGAATTCATTGACACCTAAACATTTACTAGCCCTGCATTTTCATCAAGGACATTTAATATCTTCTGGACTATCACTGTTCTGTTGAGTGATGGATTATAATCCGAATGGAAGAGAGAAGGTATATTGACTTTTTGGGCTGATATCTCTGACTTTCTTTAGTCTTTAGCTAATACTGAACCTCTTAAGACAGCATGTGTCAATCTTAATGTATATTGTTATCACTGTGCAATTGTTGTTTACTTGAAGAGTATTGCATTCTTAAATTCCAGGTTTAAGTAGATTTCATGCCTGGGTGGCCAAACAATAGTCTTCATTTATTTCTTAATTGAAAAGAAGCATTGTCTGCATTAGTAAAATTATAATGTGTGTGTGAATATAAATGTGTGTATGTGTGTGTTTCTATCCTGTAACTGTTACAGTAATGTCATAAAGTGAGAAAACTGTGACCAAGTGTAAGCTGTACCACTCGCTGCACTCTTGCACATAAAATTCAGTTTCTAAAATTGAGTTCTTCCAGAAATCTTGAAAATAAAAATGCTGATCACAAACATCAAGAAGACCCCCATCAGAGACTGGGTCAAGTATTACTAAATTGACCTGTAGGTATTCCATCAGTCCAATGCTTATCAAGGGATAATCAGTGACGAACATTCAAGTGAAGGTCCATATTTACAGTGTTAATGTCAGGAAATGAAATTGTTTTGGTTTCTGAGCATCTAATATTGATCAGGACCATGGAGATGTAAGTCATTACAGGGAATGTGGTCTGAAAAACCCACAGTGGCAACATTTTTCCGCTGTGTGTGTAGGCAGTGTGATTCCAGCGTAAGAGACACCTACACTGCATGCTCAAATAGGACCACCAGGTCTGGCCCATGTGGCTAAGGAGACTGGTCAGATAGTACATGCTGAGGAGTTGATACATTTAGATGGCATCTACTGCTTCTGTTCTTCATTCAGATGCCCTTGCATTTTTGTCTGGGTAGGTCTGGGCCAAGGAATAACCCTCTCCTTTTGATCCAGGTTAACAAAATCTAATGTATAAACATTAGCACAGCTCTCTTGCTTCCCACACTCCAGTCTCATACTCCTTAGTGGTGCCTTGGGTGCTCAGAATTAATCCTTTCCTCAAAAGCATTGATACTACTTGTGAAGCCTTTGGTCTTGACGGAACACATTTTACTAACAATGTTCTCCTTCTACAGATAAAGCATGGCCTCTTCAGGACACAGAGGTAGGCATAGCGTGAATTGAGTTGGAGAACTAGCTCTTTCCTAGTGATTTCTAGTCATCCAGATACTTAAGGAGTCTGATGGGGCAGTGTCTTTTCTTGTAGCTTATGGTCTAAGACTAAATATGACCTGTTGATCAAGCTAGGCTATTTATAGTTGTCTGTCTGCAGAGCTTAAATTTACCTGCTGGTTCCCTCCCTTTACTGTGATCTGGGTGCTAGAAGATAAATATTCTTGTTAGAAGGAGAAAAGATTGTGACAAAACCCGCCGTAGTTTAGTTAACATGTAAGAATTGCCATTTTTGGGTACCACATCATTCTGAATATAACCCACATGTCTCCAAGCTTACAAAGCAGTACAGCTCTCTTCACACAGCTTATGACAATCTGGCAAAATTCTTGTAATTGGTAGAACAATTCTAGGATTCATTTAGGAAACTGTATTTGTGTGTATGCAATGTAGATTTTCTAGTGTGTTTGTGCTTTCAAGATCTAAATCATAGATAACAAATTAAGGGACAATGGGGCTGATAGCACTAAACTTGGTGCTTACTGATATTCTAAGAAATATCTGAAAAATCATGTATGTGTTGCAACACCTTCATTTTAACCTGTTTAAATTAGTTTGATCTACTTTGGCACTTTTACTATCATTTCCAAGACCAAGTGACTCAAATGTTCTCCCCAATGAATTTACTCATTAGAATTATCTTCATTAGACTCATTCATTAATTAATCCCTTAATTAGACCCATTAACTTAAATATAATTTAGATTACAGTACATTTTATAAGATCTGACTTCAGAGTTACCTACTTTCCTCTGAGGGTGACATACTTGTTCTGATCTTTCATTTCACCACTTCTCATGTCTTCAGAAAGGGCCAAGTTCCCAACCTGCTTAATTTCTTCAGGGTAATAATATTTTTTTCAGCTCTAGATGGACAGTTTCATTTAGACAAGGAAGCTGTCTCCAAAGACTGCTAATATTTCATTACATATGAAATATACGTAACAGAAACCAAGATCTTGGAGAAGCTGCAGACCTATGCCTACACTTGCGATGATTCCCAGACCTCGTGATCCCTTTGAGTCTACCTGGCATTAAGTGTTGAGGAAGTTTGGCTGCCTAAACCCAGATGCAGAAAATAGGCCCAACTCCTAGATGAGAATTAGGCCCTGGATGAGTAGCATCCTAGTTACTGTCCTGTTGATTCATTTCTGCCATTCCATGTCTGTCAAAGAGACCACCAATATCACATGCAAAATTAGATTTCTCACAATCTAACTGTATATTTGTATGATATTTTAAAATCTCCTAAATGCTGGGCAATGGCTATCAACAATTGTCTTGCACTGGCCTTCTGATGAAATGTTAACAATGCCTACTGTAATATAGACAAGACATTTTATCTACTGATTTGGGCTGAATGTATGTAAATAGGTTTTGAAAAAAAGTCAGATGTTCAAGCAGTGGCTTACAAATCAGTAATTTTCAGACAGGAGAGTTTCTTTACATTGCTGTGACATCCTAAAAGCTATCTTCATGTAACCTTAGTGTACTAGGCCTGCTGGGGGTTGGCGTCCCCTAGAAAGGAAAACTTTTCCTTGTAATAATATGAATCAAGATACCAGATTATCTGGATTCTGATTTCCAATGTTTCAAGTGGAAAACATAACTATTGTCTGTAAATCTAACATTATTACTTTTCCTCTTAGAAGAATATTGTATTGTTAGATGTTTGTTGAACTGGTAACATCCTTGCAATTGCTGCAATATCTTTGTTAGTAATCTGTATAATATTTTGTACACAAGTACTAGTAGGTTGTTATTCAATGTAGCTTCAGTCATTAAATTACTATAGTAAAGTAGTACTCCTGTAATATTTACAATGTATTAAGCCCATACTCTATTTTATTTCAATGATGTAATTAAATTGTTACTTATTCAAAGAGAAAACATTCCATCATGTCTATTGTCCAAAGTTACCTGGAATCAAATAAAAATTCTAGATTATCACAAAGAATATAAAATGTCTTTGAATTTTGCCTCATTCCACAGTCAGGTGTTAACACACTTGGGATTTAAATTCTGAAAGATGGTTGAGCAACTGATTTATTTCCTAAGAACATGTACGACTTTTGGAATTGAGGATAAGCTAGATAGATATAATCATTCTGAACACAAGAAAACTGTGCAAAATTCCATCCTTTATAGAACAAAGAAAAAACACTTGGCATACATTTCTTTTCTTTTCTTTCTTTCTTTCTTTCTTTCTTTCTTTCTTTCTTTCTTTCTTTCTTTCTTTCTTTCTTTCTTTCTTTCTTTCTTTCTTTCTTTCTTTCTTTCTTTCTTTCTTTCTTTCTTTCTTTCTTTCTTTCTTTCTTTCTTTCTTTCTTTCTTTCTTTATTTTTGAGACTAGGTCTCGCTATTTTTGCCATGGAACCACAGGCTCACGTTGCCCGTGGTACCACAGACTCAAGCAATCCCCAGCATCAGCTTCCCAGGTAGCTAGGATTACAGGCATGTGCTATCATACCCAGCTATTTTTTGGGACTAGGTCTTGCTGTGTTGCCCCGGGCAGGACTCAAACTGCGATCCCCAGATCCTGCTGCAACTCCATAAGCTGTCGCTTACAAGCACGCGTACAGTGCCTGCCACTTGGCATACATTTCTAAAGCATTATTTAATTTAAGAGTTTAAGCATTTTGCAGTAAACTAATGCAAATGTACTATTCACAATGTGTACACTACATTGGAATTTAGCAGATGAGTAAATATAGAACTCTAGTAGAGAATTTATAAACATCTTGAACATGCAAAAGAGATAACTACTTTTCAATGTAGCTTGTAACAATTTACACAATTTTCTTTGGAGGATAAGAGAAATATCCTTTAAGTTTTATAATGAGGTAGAAAAGTATGTCAATTAGATTTACACTTAGTACTATCTGAAATGAAGTATACTTACAGTCAATTTTGAAAAGAAGTTTTACATTTTTCAAATGATGAGTTGGTAAATATTTGAAAATAGATTATATCTGAATTAAGATTCATCATTCTGTGTCAGCTAGTAAACACTGTGGTTAGCTATGTATAATCTGAATACTTTCAGCAAAAATAAAATGTATGGTCTTAATTTTTAAATTTCATGCTAAAAGAATAAGAGACTTATTTCACTCTCTTCAGATAGCATCTGGAATTCAAAAAATGATCCCTCACCCATTATGTGTGGCCCTCTATGTTGAAACATATATTTAGGTGATGTAAAAAGAGAAAACCAGTAGAGGTATATGGAAGCTCCACTGTGTGCCCCACAGATGGTTGCAAATGGAGAATGCCTACCCTCAGATCACTAATATTCCCTGATAAATGTTTCTTTTGTATTAAAGATAATACATTCTTGATTCGTCACTGGAATGTACAAGGCAAATAGTACACATCATCCTTGTTATATATATCCCACTCACTTAGGAGGGGATGAAGCATGTAGAATGGGCAGGTGCCTAACATCACAGAAGTGCTACTGTCTTAACCACTTCAGATGTGTCTGGATAAGGTTAAGTAGTGAATATATAAGATTACAGAATATATAGTTCCCTGTGGCATAGCAAAGGAGAATAGACTAGCAGGAAGGAATTGACAAATGGGATGAGCAATTGATATAGTTGTAGTCTTGGATTCAAGATACTGACTCAGGATACACTGTAGTATCTTGTTCTTTGATGACAAAATGGATACACTCAGGATACACTGTAGTATCTTGTTCTTTGATGACAAAATGGCCTTAGAATATTTGTAGACTAATGAATGATTTTTCTCTTAATACTAAGAAGTAGGTGACTAACTCAACACTGCAGCTGATTGTTTTAATAATAACAATAACATCTTTGAGTAAAGTTGATGCAATTAAAATGTTCATTGATCCTTATCAGAAGTCTTGGTTAACATCAGAGTCCATGACAAATGTCAAAACACCTAGCATTTGGACTGAAAGAATACTGAAGAAGAAATTATTAGACCTAAGTTGTATACATTATTTAATCCTTAAGCAACTTAGTGGTGTATGTATCATTAATTTCATACTTTGCTGGGACAAAAGCTCAACAAACTAAAGATTATAAAATTAAGGTAAAAGCTAGGACTTCTTTATTAAAAAGCAAAACCCATATTATTTTTATTAAACTGTAGTGCCATTATTCATTTATTAATCAATACATGCCATATACTCCAGAAGCATTAACTGAAAATTCCCTGTGTGCTAAGAACTGCAAAGATGGAAACATCTCTGTTGACTCCAAGAAGATCTAATGAAATTACTATCTGGAATTCTTCTGTCTTAAGGTACATTTTCACATGCACACACAAGAGATTAACTATTTTTCCCAGTAAGTTCTAAACTCTGGATATTTACATCTAACCTTGCTGTGGGAGCATGGAATGTGATGAGGTATGTGGCTCTAACCAGACACTTACATATCTAGCTTTTATTTTCCAGATAGTTGCAATTCAAGAACTTTGTCTAATCCATTCTGAATGTCAAAATAAATTAAGTTTGTGTTGTTTATTACTTGCCTTGTATGAATCATCACTCACCTTGGGTAGCTGAAGCAGTCACTGAGGAAAAGTTTGATTTATTTTATCCTCAAAGCTGAGTGTCACAAACATATTCCTGAACTCACATGTGATCACTTTTGTCTTCAACTCTTTACTACTTCCTGCAACAGAGTTCTCATTTCAGTTTTCATTCTGAAAAACAAATTCTTGCTTTTTGTTATATATGTAGAATAAGGCAAAAGCATCTAGAAAATAATCCTTCACTTGTTAATGAAATATAAGTTGTTAATATTGTAAAATATAATTTAGCAAGTATTACTGAGAACCTGTCTTGTCATTGGCACTGGAAAGATATCTTTCATTTATTATAAGACATATTATCTCATTTAATGCTCTTAACTACTTTGTAAGATATTATTTTTCCCACTTGACAGGCAGTAACCAGGTCAAGGTCACATAACTGGTAAATGGTAGAGTTCAGATTTGTTCTTAACCTCTACATTATTAGGTTGACAATACACAGGCCAATTTCTACTTAGCTTACTGTATTGTGCATTTATTCTGCTCAAACAACATTATTGAATATCTATCTTAATAAGCCATCAAATTACTTAAGATCTGATGAAAGAAGACAAGCGTTTACACAGATCATCTCAATGCAATGCAATCAATGCAAAAATGCAGGAGGCTACAGGGGGCTAGAAAGATCAGAAGTAACTGATTTAGGAAGAGGAGGTAACTTCTGAACTGAGTACAGAAGAACAATGTGGAGCCAGCCAGGAAAAGAAACAAGGGGAAAATGGAAATAAAGGGTATCGTAAGGGGAAAAGTGATAGTGGATGTGGGAGATAGACAAGACATTTGAGAGGACCTGATATTTTCAGAGAATGATACATGATCCTATGATGGGGCATGATACCCAAGGCAAAGTAATGAGGAGTGAGGGCCATGGACCATATCACTAAGGGCCATAGATGCCAAAGAGATTCATTGTTCATGGTGCACCTGCACTGTTTGTTACAGAGGTCTGAGCAGCTTCATAAGATTAGTCAAGCAAGGTCAAAGTTGAGGTAGACTTCTCCTTTGCTCTGCTAATTCAAAGAGATTTTTACAAAGCACTCCACACATATGTAAAAATATCACTTCTTGCGTGGCCCAGTGTAGCACCCAGAGGAGGGAGTGGAAACTCCGTATCCTGCTTCTTCATTAGCTGGCCACGTTTTCCCTCCTGATGACATTACTGATGCTGTTAGAAAGGGCATTATTCACCAGCGACTGAGGGACATCAATTAGCTCCCCAAACAGAGCAATCATCAGTCACAAAGTGTTGCTGGTCATTATTCACCTGTGCGGGGGCAAACCCTCTGATCTCAGGATGACAGGGATGGTATTGAACATGAGCCCTTGAGGCCTCCAACCCTCTGCCCTCCTGCTCCCTTTGAAAATAAGATTAGTGCTGCTGCTACTGTCTGGTTTGCCCAGAGAGATATAGAAATTCTTCAGAGAACAGATAGATGAGGACTAAGAGAGGATATCTTCTAAAAATGTCCAAAGCAACCCAATCCTACCTATGACCTAAGTGTAATTATTTCATTCCTATTGAAGAACACAGACTATTATTCAGTTAGGAGTCTGAATGTATAAAGAGAAAGAAAAACTGAGTTATACTATAGAAAAGGAAATAAAGCTTTAGAAATATTCCAGTGCTAGTTTTTTTTCACATCAATTGCAATTTTGACTTTTATAAACAATTACAAAGATTTTCTAAGTCTACACAAAGAAATTTTGTTAGTTGTCACAAATTTCTGACTGATTTCCTCACTTTCAGTTATAAACCCAACAATGAAGTTGTTCTAATCCATACTATTTTACATATTATTATTGTTATAGGAATTATTATTGTACAAAAAGACACAACTCCTTTAATCATTAAGTTCAGTCTCTTGTCTTATCTCAATCTTTCTAACTTGTGTGGCTATGAGCAATTTGTCTTACTTGGTCATACAATGTAAGTATTTTTAAGTATTAATATCTTCTCACAGATTGAGGAACTGGTGATAGAAAACCTAAGAAGGTGTCCTTAATTTCCCACAGAGGAAAACCCTCACGTATTTCAGCATTATTCACCGAAATTAAATAAACCCAATGTCCCTTTGCATGATCAAGAATAGATTGTGCTTACTGTAAAATGTTCCTTTTGCTAAGGAATGATATTGGTTGACTCTTAGAGCAAATACATGTCTTTGCACAAATTGCCCCTTTGAGAGGTTTCAAAAAGAACAAGGTAGAGGGGAGTCTCCCTAGAGTCTCTAGTTCTCACAATTATGATGTCCAAGAGGAAGGAGAACAGCAGAGTTCACATGTGTGAGGAGGATGTTGGACTCTGTTTTCTTTAGCAACAATTCTGGTAAGTCCCAAAGCATGAGAGCTCTTTGTTTTAATCATGTAATGCCAAACAGAGGGAAATAGGAAAAGAAATATTGATTCTTAGAAACTGATTACAAAAACAAATTCTTTAACATGGTGGCCTCAGGAGATGCTTGCGGTAGAACAGGAAGCTTCTTGAGGCTTTGTATGCACATTAGCAGACTACTCTTGTTATTTTGAAGCTAGACACAAACAGTACCATGGTTAAATTTCAGTATTCACCAACAGAATCAACTTTCATGATTCTCCTTTTGAATACCTTATCTTCTTAAGGTTGAAGAACAGCCAACAGGGATTCCAGGTCTGCTTTCAAGAATGATTAGGCATGTAACCAAAACACAACTCCTCCTCTTAAATGCAAAGATGAGAATTAAGAGCCAGGAATAGTTATGAAGCAAAGGACCTGGCAAAGAATCAATGAACACAGCTTAATGCCTTTGTTCTCATTGTTACCATCTTTGACAAACAAACTAAAAGGCAAACTCTTTCTTTTCAGAGTATGTTTATTTTCAGAGTATGCTTAATGGATCTCAGACAGTGGGCCAAAAGAAATTAAACTGTAAGAAAAAAATATCCTTAAAAACACTCAAAAACTTGAGAAACTTATTTTTATGCTACTATATGTTCACATTGCAACTCTGAAGCCATTTGCATGAGTGACAGCAAAAGTCAAAGCAAACGTCTGGAAAATGGGGATTTAAAAAAATGACTTTTGTCTGAGGATAGTGGACCAAAGATGCACAAACAGAAAAGAATATGATATTTATAAATGAAACTGAGCTTATTCCAACTTCTTGTATTTAAATAAAAGTTCTGTAGACAAATAATTAAACTATTTGCAAAGATACTAGATTTAGAATCTTAAAATGAAAAAAATCTTTTATTTTACTCAAGTATACTTAAGCACAGTAAATACATCTAACATTCCATAAAGCAAAAATTTCTAATGCTGGCTATATGAACTGTCCATTGTCTCTTGTCCTCTACAGAGAGTGAGTGAGCGCTCAAGAAGTGTAGGAACATAATCAGGCGTGGCCCATTAAAAACCTTACGTCCAATTTACGATAAGCACTTGTTGGCTTTGAAACAGGCAGTTTATAACGTTCCCAGCAGAGAATGAGTCAGTTCATTTACCAGGTAGTGAATGAAAGCCTCTTGGCAGATTTAGCTATACAGGTGTTGTAAGACAATTTGATATATTCAAATTCAAATTCATAAAGAAAAAAAAAGACAAATGGGGAGGGAATGATTTCCTCACAAAAATACTTTGCACCTGCAAAAGAGCTCATGGCGGGGTGTGCTTGGAGCTGTCAGCTCTTCTGATGGATGTGAAATGCCACTAAATGTTCATAAATTCAATTTATAAGAAATTTTCAGAAATAGCTCTATTGTTCAAAATGAGACGTTCCAATAAATTCTTCATCCATCCTACCTTCTAATTCCCCGCAAATATTTCTAGCCTAACTCTGTTCTTTGTAACTTGGAAGTATTTATCATGGACTGATGAAAAGAACTGAACATATTTACTTCTTCAGGGCATAGGACCCCTTGCAGACCTGAAATGTTAGGGATACAGGCAATTCACAATAGCGAACTGGAATCAAGTGAGTAATGAAATCCATAAATAATCCCCAAACGTCCAGTCTCGATAGCCAAATATGAAACACTTTGTGATGATCTTGCCACTGATGCTAACAAGTGGGAAAGGAAGCTGATGAAGGTCTGACGCCGCCTCTCACTGACCTCCGTCTGCTGACGAAATAACAGGCAGACAAATGGTCAGGGAGCAGGCTCCATCAGCCCGGAGCAGAGACACTCCATAGACTGCGTAATTAGCTCCTAAATAACAAGAAGACCATAAACAAGGCAGAAACAAGCCAGAGGGGATTTGCTTCCATTTAGCAGTCATTTCGTCCGTGTCTCCTGGGTGCCAGGAAGACTACGCACCTCCCCTCACTTGGTTCTCCAGCATACTTGGCACCAAGCACCACCCCTCACGCCCTGGCACCCTCCTGCTGAGAGGCTCAGTGAGGTTGCTAGACTGCAGGGAAGGGGCACCGCGCCCGGGTTCAGACCTGGCCGCGCCGATTTGGGGTGGACTTCGATTCTCCTGAAGACTTATCAGGCTAGATTGTGATTAAATGCACTCACTTCTGTGGCCACACCTTAAGTCTGTACAGTGCTGTGTTAATGTATGGCTTTATTTGAGAGGGTTTAGAAAATGTGATAGTAGAGCCAGTCATGTAAGGTGGACTGGATCTTCCTTTTTTGCCTCCCCGAAACCTGAAGGCCTTTATTCCATTCCACCTTTCCTATCTACCCCCAAAAGCCTCGACAGCCTGAAGGAGACTGTTTGCAGCCAACACTGAAAAAAAAAAAAGTGGCAAACCTCTGAAATATAGCTGAATTGCTGGAAGAATTCTCTTTAAAATATGATTCTGTCTTCTGTGATCAAATTCCATGCCACCTAGCTCTCCCCAGCGCCTCCTGGGTGACTCAGTAACAGTCTATCTCTGTGCACAGAATTCATCTATAAATCCACACTCTTTGCAATACATACTATTTTTCCCAAAGATCATATATATGCAAAAAGTTGAAGGCACTGAAATCAAAAATAGATGATTCCTGGTGGATTTAGACTTGAAGCTTCTCCATATAAATGATACCACTATTTCAATACCAATTTGAGATCTAATTTTGGAAATCAGTGCAATATAGATTGGAAAATTTAACTTTTACATTGACTTTCAAAAACAGGGTTGTAGCGTGATTCTCAGTTCTCAAATATCATGTTATGTATAATGATAGTTTGATATGTAATTGCTTATTGCTACATTGTCCTTGAAGTTTTAGCCAGTCGGATGCTGTACAAAGACCAAATTGTTTTACTGTATTCTTTAGTGATAGTTGACAGGAATTGACCAGAATTTGATGATTTATTAACTTAGGTGTTTTCAGTCTAAGGATACTGCCTATGCTGGGAAAACAACTCAAAGTCCTGTGGAAGTTAAAATGATTTGTTGATCATTGAGAATTTATAAGTCAGCCTCCATAGTCATGATCTATAATGCCTTGATTTTGAATATCCTTTTGGGGTTCTTGCCAATATTCATTTCTCTCTCCAAGAATGACCATTTGTGCCATCATTCTTCATATCCCAGAAGATATGAGGTCACTTGTAAAGGTGACAAAGAAATATAAGTGACAGGAGATTTCATGCTGAGAAACAGTATTGCTTCTGTGCATTTTATGCCATCCAGGACTAGTTTTCAAGGCAGGAAAAGATACAGGATGTTGACCCAACTGATAACGGGAATGACTGTTTGCTAGGGGAAGAGAAGCTATTACTTGTCCAATTACCAATGAAATCAGACAAACAAAATTCATTCTTAAACTGCAAATGTCCTCATGGCACATTGAGCTTAGTCATTTATCTTAGTACACATGTTTTAAAATAATACCTTTGGTGAAAAGTATTTTTTTAAACAAACACTTTGATTTCATTTACTATGTACAGGGCATCTATTCTATGTGTTTCTTCATTTAGTACTAACTGACCTCATAATAAACTAATATTCCAAATATTTCTCCAATTTTAAAATATGTCAATGTTTTAAAAGGGAGTTTTAATCACAAGGTGAAGGATAGTAACCAGACTCTCAGTGGTGGATATACTGTAGCTTATATAGATCTTAGATATAAACCCGTACACCTAAACTTACAATTTACATAATACTATAAAACTCAAGCTATTTCAAATTTTTCATAAGTAAAGATATCATAATGTGCATGGAAAATTATACATGTATTACACTAGTGAATATGAAACTGTTCTTGGATGAAAACCACTGACCTTAGACCCTAGCCAACCACCCTACGGACCGAGGAAAGAAATAATTCAACACACCTGTGACCTGTTTCTGCCACCTTAACTGGGAACATCTGACTTAAGGAAGCTGAATTTTATTTGACAATTATATAGAATGGGGACATTTAGATCATGAAATGTTTAGGGGAAGTTTGAAGGCTTTAAGCAACCATAAGGTAGTTAAAAGATTTTTTAAAAATCTGTCTGAATATAAACCAAGAGCATTTGTCTTTATCAATTGTTAGGGTTTCACTAGGCAGATTTTAAAACCATATGGTTCTGTTAGGTAGGGACGAGACCTTAAGTGTATGGTGCTATATATAGCCTAGGTTTTAAATAATGTATGTCTACTATGTAGATCCTGATGTATGTCAACTCTCCCCCAGATCAGACATGGACTCTTCAGGCAACTTTCCAGGGCAAATCTTGGTCTCATCTATCAGTTATTTTCACCACCTCAGTCTAGTACCTTTTAGGTTTCCAGAGTGCCATCAATGAAATAAGCGTGTGTTCTACATTGGGAATTTCATTTTCTGAATGAACATTGTAGTAAGTTATTGTTTCTGATTAGAATGATAGAGAGATGACTTTGATGACTGCAGCTTGAGCAGTTCTGTATTTCTTTAAAATTAGTAATATATATGAATAATATGTATATTCATATATATATGACTAATATTATAATACCTTTGATGAAAAGTATTTTTCTAAGCAAACAGATCTATGGCATCTGGATCTATGGAATCTGTTGTTCCTCAGAGCGTGTGCACACACACCCACACACACACACACACACACACACATACACATACACATACACACGTATGGCAATTCCCTCTCCTTGAAAGTGCTTTCCAATAATTTATTAGTTTCACTAAATTGAATGCATTTGCCTTTTTATCTCCATGGTCCTATTGAAGGTACATTTTTCTGTAATAACTGATATTATATCAGAACCATTTATTTTTGTTTTAATTGATATAATTCTTTGACCTAAGATGTCAGAAGACATTTACAAATTGCTTTTTAAAAACCCATCAGGCAACAGCCATTACCTGCCATTGCGGCAGTGGATACAGCTAATTACAAATGTAGATGCTGAAACCAACTGAGAATTCCTTTATTTTAGGTCATGAAAATATATAGCAGTTCTGAGAATTAAAGTGTTCTAGCCACTTTAATATCTTCCTTAAATGATGCTAAACCACCAAGTGAAAGTGGAAAGATACTAATGGGGAAGAGAAATAGTGTGGTGAAATTCTTCCAAACTAAACTAAAGCTTTGGTAATACTCTCAATCTCTCTGAAATCATGATATACAGAATAAGTGACATCACTTTCAGAATGCAGAGTCTCTTCCATTTGAGGCATGTGAGACTGCAGAAGGTTGTAATCTTTTGTCCACAAGGCCAAAGCGATTCGGAGGCAGTTTAACTTCACCGAAGTTTAACTGATTAACATTGGTTCTGAAATTAGAGTGAGTACCTGGGTTCAAAACCCAGCTTTACCCCACTGTGACCTTGGCAACTTACTTAACCTCTATCTTTGGTTTTCCCCATTTGTACTGTTTTGATATTTCAAAAAAAAATACAATTAAAGAGCCATGAGTAAACCATTTGAGTTTAAAAATGAATCATTATTTGGTTCTTATATTCTTCAATATCTGTTCCAAAAAGAACCAGTTTCTACACTGAAAAAAAAAATCTGTTGCGATAGGTGCCTTTGACCTTGATGACTTCTCCTATAGGGTATTTCTACATTGATGGTAAATGGCCGTTGACCTTCTGTCCCCAACATGGTCTAACTTGGGATAAGTTCTAATCAAGTGTTACCCTGAATCTATGGCGTCTTTTGTTCCTCTGAGCAAAGTATTATCAGAAATGTCCTGGTTTAGTTCCTAATAAATTGTAGGTGTGCTTCTGAATCTACCTTAGAATACTAGGTCTCTCATATTGGCACCAATGTTCTTGCCACACATCGAGGTTTTCCCATTTAGCAATCATTTTTTCTTGCTCTTCATCTGAGGAAATGGTCCAAGTCTCAACTTGGGAATCCACTTTAGGGCCACATTCAAATACTGCAAACAGGGCAGCCCCACTCTGGCCCCTTGGCTTTAAAATCACTTGCAACTCTTCTCTCAGAATATGAAAACACTAATTTGAAAATATATATGGATATAGACACTACCCTGTTCTTTTAAGAGTAAAAGAAACTAATGTATCTATATATCTCGATATAGGTATATAGATATGTAATAGAATACCATTCAGCTATTACAAAAAGATGGAATATTCCGTTTGTGACAATGTGGATCCACCTTGAGGTAATTACGAAATGATTCAGAAAATGAAAGGCAAATACTGGATGGTTTCATCTTTATGTGGAAAATAAATAAACAAATCAAATAAACCAACAAATGCAACAAATGCTCTCATTGGTGCTGAGAAAAATCTGGTGCTTGCTGGAAAATAAGAGGAAGGCAAGTGGGTGGGAACATCAGGAAGGAGTTAATTTTATAATAGTGAATGAACATGGTGGTGAGGGCAGTTTGATATACAAACAAATTGAGACATAAAGCCATAGTCTTAAATCTATATAGCACTGAAGAATTTATTACAGAAATAAATTTTTAAAATTGAGCCATTATTAGGCTCCAAACAAACCAAAAGCAAAATAAAATGACAGAGCAAATCACTCCTTCATCCCTCAAAATGCTTGCAGTCCCAGCGGCGGAGCACCAGGAGGCGCTTTCCTATATTTGACATCAAGTGCTTGATTCCACTCTAGAGATCTAGACATAAAACAGCACTGCACCCTTATTGAAGGAATGCATCTTCCTGTTTCCTTCTCCACCCTTCCTTCCAGAGCAATGCTGAGTCGCCCAACATGGCTCTCAGTAACCTTGCCATTAAGGGAGAAGGATGTATTCTGAGCGATCACATACATAATTTCCTCCCGGTCCTGTGCAGACAGTGATTATGTGTTGGGAGAAGCAGAACTATTCAAGCTGCTCCACAGACACAGCATGGGTTGACCTGGTTACCTAACCCCCATGGAAACAAGAGAGATTTAGGGAAGCTTCCTCCAGAAGCTACACAAATGCCTTTAAAAATTTAGGTTTGAGCCCCCAAACCGATGAATGCCTGAAAAAGTTGTGGTGTATCTACACAATGAAATATTATCCATCAATCAAAGAAGACAAACTATGTCATTCACAGCAGCATGGTTGAAGCTACAAGGAATCATGTTAGCGAAAATAAGCCAGAAAGGAAAAGAGAAATGAGGGATGATCTCTCATATGAGGACTATAGGGAAATCAAACAAACAAATGGACAAGAAAATTTTTAAAGTGTCAACAGAACTGAAACATAGAGCAAAAAATGAGGAGGAGAGTAAAACTGGGGGTGGGGGAGAGCACAAGAGATAAAGATGGGTCATGGGTTACAAGGTGATGGGAGAACCTAGGGGTATACAATGATGTAATATATATATATATGTGTGTGTGTGTGTGTGTGTGCAATCAATTAAAAAAGATTTTTTTTCACTCTGTAGATTAGTTGTCAGAAAACTCAATTTTGTGGCTCATCTCTTAGAGATGTAATGAACATTATTGAGGTGCTACCCTAGGCCTCTAAGTCATATCCAGTGTTGTAAACTAATGTTGCCTCAATTAAAATAAATGAAAATTATTATGGCAAGCCAATTAAAAAAGATTTTAAAAAGAATGAAAAATATAAATATTTTAAAAAATTAAAATAATAAAATAAAATAAAAATTTTTAGGTTTGAAAATTATCTCTGGACTAGGCTCAGACTTATCTATGCTGTGCTTGTTGGGCACTGTGGCATAAGTTCCAGTGAGGTCAGCACTTTCCTTTCCTTTGTGGTGGATAGTCCCCTACTTAGAGCAAGAACACAACACCAGGCTGCCTTTTGACAACTGTCCATATGCTCTGGCCTGGCCTGGTTAACCATTTCTCATCCTTTGGAATGAGTTTTCATTAGATATTTCTTCAACATCTGTTTAAGATAAAGGAAGGTTCCAGGTAGTATTGCTGCATTGTCACAACGTGTCAGTCCAATCACAAAGTTAAATGTCCTGCAATTAACTGACTCTGCTTTCTTGAGAAGGTATTTTATAGCCAGCCACACAGTTGCTTGATCTAGCATGCAGGTGGCTGGCCAGAGGACACAACCCTTGTCAGCCTCCACCCATACTTGAGCCTGGTCCCTTCTCCTGGACTAGATCCTTTGCCTGCCCTGTGGCTGATCATGAAGCCCTCTGCTGGAGACAAACAGGCCCATGTTCGGTTCCCCTGCGGGTAATGAAGAGGGAAAATCAGACAGACTATAGTTAGTTATTGATTTCTTTCTTAAGATTTTACCAAGGTTCAATTTAAGAAGCAAAGTCTTTTAAACGTAAATTAGTACTCAAAGAAACCCATGGAAAGCTGATGGCAGAGAGTACATGGAGCCGGGTAATTTTCAGCGGCTCCATTCGAGGTGTTGCTAAGCTGCTTTCAACTGCAATGAAGAGCTCCCTTCTGTAGCCTTCAGAAAACAAAAGCCTTGTGCAGCCTCTCTTGGCCTTGAGCATGCATCAGAATTGTCTGGAGACATTTGTTAAAACGCAGATTGCTGGGCCCCATACAGAGTTTCCAATTCAGCAGGAAGTCGGGTAGAATTTGAGAATTGGCATTTATAGCAAGTTCCCAGGGAAGCTGGTGAAGACAATGCATTTCTCCACTTCTTTTCATGTGATTTGGTATTTCTCTGTCTTCTTTTAACATTTGCCTTCACCGTTAGAATGCTAGTTTCTTCCTGGGAGACATCAAGTCTGACCTGGGCATTATAGTTATCCTAGTCTCTTAGTGTCTCAGCTACTGTGTAACTGCTCTGATTTTTGCTGTTTTGCTGTTTGTTTCCACCTCTCTAAGAACCTGTCTTAATAAAAATAGGAGTTATAGTAACAAAGGCTCACGTTCATACATCGATTAAAGTATTCTAGAAAGTATGCTGGGTGTTGACATGCACAATCTCAGCTAGCGATGGTAGCAATCTGAAGTTTTTGCATTATTCCTCCTTTTTTAAAAAATTGAAGAAACAGTGTGATTAAGTTGGCACAGGATATATTATCAATAAGTTGCAAACATAAAATTTCTACCAAAAAGTCTGGCTCTGGGTTGCTAAATGCTGAATTGTGATGCTTCCTTACAGGTCCCTATAAAAATCACTACATGCCACTGTGCCTGCCCCCCCTGCCCTACTCTCTCCTTTACCTTCACACCCGTAACCCAGACATACCCTGATGTGTTGCCATACACTTGCACTTAATGCCCTTCCCTCTTTCTGGGTCTGGGAAATAAACCATCTTCCAAAATTCCTCTAGCTCTACTAAGCATTTTCTGACTGTCCTCTGCCCAAGCCAGAAGTTAGACTCACTGTACCATTCCCTTCCTTCTACCTTTATTGTACCCTGCTCATCTTTAATATTTAGATTTTTTTTGCACTATTGTTGTTTGCCTTAGAATACCAGCTCCACAAGGTCGGGAGCTGGGTCATAACTGGTGTTGGTTTTTTTCAGAACACAGTGCAAATCTTTACATTGAGCATGAAGAAATGTTACATATTATTCTCATAATAGTTATCATTGTGTAAAATAAGAACATCTATTGACTATCATGCTCTATGTATGATGATAAACCTCTCATGATATGACTATGTATCTTTGCAATCTTTAAAAATTTAATCTCTATTGTTTCCATTTCCGGAGATTCTATTTAATTCTTTCAAAATCTGCATAGTCTCAAATTCATTATGTTCAAGACTTGGGTGGCTAATTTTCATTTGTATTTGTCTTGATTCTCCTTCATGGTGATTCATTTCCTCACGTGGCTTGTAATTTTTTAATTTGTGAACTCATCTTCTGCAGAGCTTATTTTCCCCTGGAGATCCTGATTGCTCTGGATATGGAGGGAGGGGGGGGAGAGGGAACATACTCTTGAGTCCTTTCAGATGTGCTTTCATTGGGAAGTTCAAGTTCAAATCAGCTTCTAAGGCTAATGCCATGGTTTAAATTTTCTGTAGCTCTCCAAGGCTCTATACTTACACTGGGCACAACCAAATGCCAAAAGTGTCTTTAAATTTCTCATAAACAGATGACTGGATGAAAAAGATGTGGTACATACACACAATGGAATATTACATATCAATAAAAAATGACAAATTTGACGATTTTATGGTAACATGGATGAACCTAGAAGGAATCATATTGGCAGAAACAAGTCAGAAGGAAAAAGACAGAAACCAAATGGTTTCACTAATAAATGGACAATCAAATGAAAGTACACAACGGGGGGGGGGGCAGCTGGAGTGGCCAGAGAGGGGAGGTGGTGGGGGACCCTCGGGGAATACAATGATGTGAAATATATATATATATATATATATATATATATATATATATATAATTTAAAAATAAACTTCTTGCAAATGACTCTTTCCTTTGCTCCAAGGTCTTGGACAAATAGGAGCTTTATTTCAGTTTTACAGAGCTGACAGGACAGGTTTCCCTAGCTCTTCACTAGGGCAGTTTATAAAGCTGTAAGTTCGCACATAAGCTGTTTTTTTCAGCCTCCCAGCATCACAGAGACCTACAGGCCTGTCTCTAGGTGTTGGTCTGTGGACTCTAGATTTATGTAAATCTGCCATCCACTTCAGCAAGTAGTGCCAGCTCCTGCTTCCTCCTGCTCTGGTTTTATTTTCCTCTTAATTTCTGGCACTTAAGATTTGCTTTTCATTTTTTAAGCTAAGCTGTGTACTAAATAATTAATGGAGAAATATTTTCCCATCATCTCTATCTGTAATGGGATTTGTATTTGCTTCCCTGTCTTCTCAGTTTTCTGTGCTGTTCAAAGTCCCACTTTAGATTTTGGAATACATTTGCACACTTTCTCATGTGCTCCTCCTAACAGCAACAATTAGCCAAATAATGCATCTTCTTAGATTAGGTAATACTGTACAATGAAATAAAATACCTGAAAATCAGTTGTCTTGTGAATGTAGGACTTTTAGTTTTAGCCAAATGCTGTGAAAACTGAGGTACAGGGGCTCCATCTTTACCTAATGAAAGCAGAAATGTCTTTGGCATTTGCTCCTAAAATCAAAACTCCCAACTTGCTCTTTTGTGAATTCTGGAACTAGGTTTTTGCCTTCATGTATTACTTTATTCCACTCCTCTCTCCCACATCTCTGCATTTTCTCTTGGTTATTTTGATGAATATCTTACATTCTCAAGTAGACTCAGAATACTAAGTTGTCTTTTCTATCCAGCTACCTTCTAAGTTATGTCTCAAAATTCAAGAATTTATTTGAAACCTTCTTTATCCTTAGGAATCATTCTCCTTTATACCTCTTCACCCTACATCAGCATCAACTCTGCATTCACACATCCATCCAGTGGATGGAATACATTAGGAAGAGAAATTTCAACTGCTAAAGAATATGTGTCCACCATTGAGATTGTGCACATTTTCTGTCTTTGTTGATCCATAATGATACGTTTGAGGCTTTTCATGAGAAATCCCAGTCTAACCCTGAGTCTCATGTAAAGAATAACAAAGCCCATGTAAAAAAAGCAGTCATGTTGATTGCTTGGAATTGGCCCCTTCCAACATACTCTATCTGGGGGTCATAAGTAACCCAAAAAGCAGAAATGAGTATAGAATCCAAAGCCAGAGAATCCACTTGGCTTTTTTCCTTCTACTACTTCAAATCTTTCTCTTTTCAAATTCCCTTGCTTCATGAAATGCTTGGCTTTGCATCTTGGCTATTATTTTTCCATTTAGACTTGTTTAGATTTAGGGAGTCGCCTCCAACTGTGTACTTTGGTTTTGACTATAATTCCTTTAGTAACAGGTTCTGGAAATTTTTCCTCACCTTGGAAACCTCAAGTAAGAATACAAAACTCTCTGCTAGCTGCGTCCCAAAGGGCCTTATCTCCATTCTTCCACACAGGGAAAAGATCAAACTCTTTGAACACCAATGAAATATTGATGGAATAGATGATGTATAGGTATGCATAACTTTACACCAAGCATCTTATTACACATTCTTATACACAGTATAAATGTCAAATCTTCACACCACATTGAAGAAAATTCTGCATCTCTCCCTGCTAAAGTCCTCCTAAAGCCAATCAAAAGTCTTACTTGCTTCAAATTTCACTACAACCAGAGAAAAAAAGAAAATGTTTACAAATAGAGATCAGAAGGATCAGCACTCCTGAGTATTCTCTTCAAAACATCTTATTAATTTGTCGGCTTTGGCATCTCCTTACCTTAGGTCAGTGTATGCAGAGGAAATCTAAATCTATGTAGAAGTACTTGTTTTCTGGGATTCCTTATTACTAGACAAAGTTGCTTGCACCAAAATTGAATGTTTAAGGTTATCTTCTTGCTGAAGATGACACTTGTCACAGTGTGATTGCCAGAAACAAGAGAAAATTAATGCAAATAGTTTAATATTACCATGTCTGTGATGTATTCCATTAGTGTCAATGCATCGGGTAAATGCATTCTTCTAACTTGTTGTAGCTCTACTGTCACTTCATCTTCATGGACGACTGAGCCAAAAAGCACAAAATGACCTCTTGGCTGTGATCTGAAGGGTGTGGGAAGGGGAGGTGTTCTTTTAAACTATAGTTGTTGTTCTTGCCCTCATTCCCGTGAAAAGTACTCAGAAAGCTTAGATCAAGAAATTAGCAATTCAATTTTGACAATGTATTGTGTTCAGGGGGCAAAAGTGAGTCAGATGATTCTTCCCTGTTGTTTGTCATAAATTCCCTTATATTCGCATATAGCCCCTTTAGACAAAAGGTGTTAAGGAAACCAGTTTAGACATAAGGATAGTTTGTCTTCTCCTTTGGTGCCAGCACAAAGCTAGTGTCTCTGATAGCGTGGCTTCTTCTATGGGACCTTTTGCCTTGGGTAGATAAGTGCAAGCCTATGAACCTGAGACTTGAGTGAGTACAGAACTGGAAGGTCAAAGGACACAGCAATCTCAGCCAGCTGGAACCCACTCATGAGTATCTTCTGGGGGCAATGAATGCTGTTGTTGATGCATGTTAGCATGTCTTCTCCTGAAATCAAATGCTTTCTTCAGGATATAATGTTGCTTTATTCTGAAACTCTGCAGGGTTTCTGTGGCATTGAGCTTTGTTTAAAATTCAAAGCATTTTCCAATGGTTATCTTGGCTGTTCTAAAAAATAATCAATTAAAAACCCAAGTGCTTTAACACTATGAAAGCAAGTCACAAATGTCCCCACTTTGCATCTGAAAAATAAGAAGAGCCATTGAATGTTATTTTAGTATCAAGGACAGCTGTCACCTAATCGGGTGAATTCTTTTCACCAAGAAGCTATAAGCAATGGAAAATGCCAAGGTCTATCATTGTGCTAGCAGGTTAAACTAAAGAATATGTTTTAAATATTTTGTTGTATAATTGGTTGGATTGCATTGCTTTTTCCAGATTGTAGCAAAGGGGAAGAGAAGGTCTCCATCTTTCTCCAGTGCTGTGGTCCCAACAGTTAGATTAAGCTTTCTATAGTTTGGCACCATTGATTCCCTGGGGAAGTATTCCCCCATGGCTTATGCTTTATTTTAACTTGTGCATTGGATATGTCTTCTCCTCACTATCTTATTCACCTTTGCACCTTTGCACCAGCTCTATTGCTATCTGGGAATGTCATCTCACACACAAAACACAGTCATATTTCTGTAGTCTGCTCTGGATGAGAATGATCAGAAAAGCTCTTCTTAGTGAATGCCCTCAAGAAATAAATATGATGAATATCACCTTTGACTGGCAGGTAGAAGATTGAAGTGGGCTCTGAGCCATGTGTTCCAATGGTTCCTGCCATGGGAGGTGAGGCTGCTGGAGCCATGGCCTTAGGGGTTGCAGGGATCAGGGCCTTGCTATGCACTCTGCACAGTCCCCTCTGTTTTCAAACAAGACAGAGAGGGATGTGCACGGTGATTATAATTGCTGATATTACTGAGAGTGTAGTACCAGATAGTCGATAGGCTCATCCTCACAACAGTCTTCCTAAGGATGAAGCAACTGAGGCATAGAGAATCTTAAGCATGTGTCCAAGGTCTCAGAACTGGGATAGCCAATCAGAAAGTTGAATCCAAGCTGTCTATACCATGTCTACATCCAAGTCTACACCATGGCTGGGAAAGTGAAGCATTATACCAAGCACAGCCTCCTTCTTCATTTCTTACTGGAAGAGCCTTCAGATCTTACTGACAATAGTAGTCAATGCAGAATCTATAGGCAGTAAAAAGGAGGGAGACCATAACTTGAGTTTGTATTTGAAAGCATACACTAAATATGGGATGCTATGACAAACGGCAGTGTCTTGGAAAAAAGATAAAGACCCTGATTTTTAAGAGCCTGTGTCTAACAGAACAAATCAGGTAGAACAGAATTATTAGCGTTGTCACTGGCACTAGTGGAGGGGGGAGGTTGTGTGCACGTGTATGTGTTTAAAAGAGAAAAACATAGCTCTGTTGTTGTCAGATTTGTTTTTCAGGAGAGACTCAATTTTCCTTCGCAACGGCCCCTTAAGAAACAACTGACAGTTGACATTTTAATCAGTTTTATACTCCTGGGGAAGCTTTACTGTTTCCTCTCACTTAGTTTTGCATACTTGTTTGCATACATCTTCACAGGCAATAAGCATGTCCCTCTTCCTTAGACCTAGTTATTTTTTGATCTTTGTTGATTTTTATCATCTTTTAATCCTTTCCCCCCCCTCAAAACACTCCTTTCTTTCCATTTACCCACTTTCTGTTGGTTGTTGCTTCAAGGCAGTAATCGAGTCACTGTCAGGATGTCTTTCTGGGTTGCACCGGCTATTCAGGCATAGTCTTCCATGCCAGAGGTTTTGGATGCTAAGTTCAGTTGAATCACTGAATCAATTGCCTCCAACCATCTGATCAGACTGATGCATCTGAAGGTGGAAGCGAATGAAACAGTTAAATGATGATTCCCATGAGGAGACAAGCTGGATGGAGCCTAAGACTGAAGAGAAGACTGTGTTGATGTAAAAGTTACCACATGGTCTAGCAGACTCTGTGAGGTGCATGGAAGGTAGAAAGTTCCTGTCAGTGAGAGGAAGATATTGCCTCTTCTTGAGTGTACCCATGGATGACCAACTTGCCCACTTTGACTTTGCTTGGCTTACCTATAAGTAGAAGGGAGAAGAAGCAAATACTCATGAGGAAGCAGGAATGAGTCATAACTGTTAGAAAACAAAAACACAGGGCTCCTAGTTAAATGGACTTTAAATGTCAAGACTGGGAGAGTGAAACATTAAACCAAGCACTGAGTCCTTCTAAGTGTGGACTCTCATGATGTCACAGGCTTCAGCTTCACGAAGAAGGTCCTGTTGGGAAACAACTGTGAAAGGAGGCTGGATCTCTTTCTGCTGGAGAGCTGTTTATTTCACAGTTAATAATTGGGTTTTGCCTGTGGGCCCAATAAAGGGGCAGACGTGTGATGATGATGGGAACTTGGCTGGAGAACTTAAGGAGAAATATAAATTTTATAAACAACTGTCAGAACACACCAAAAAATTCTGTGATGAAGTTGTATGAGCAGTTAATAATCTTCCCGGCAGCAGAAAAGCTATCATCTCTGTATGTGTGTGTTTTTGGAGATAACTCCAAATTGAAAGATATCACCCTTGAGGCCTGTGAGTTAAAATCATAGATAGCAAAAGAAAAAAGAGAGAGAAAAGAAAATATAATTTTGAGAGATTATATGACAAAGAAGAGGGAGTTGCTAGAGATATGTGAATTAAAGGTGTGTTTATATCAGGTGCAGGTGGGTTTTTTGGGAAAGACATAAAGGAGCTGTAAAATATATAGATGTATAAGCAAATAGAAAACTAGTATAAGTTACTGAATCAAAACAGATACTTAGCTGCAAATGACATTCTTAGAAGAAAAAGTAGTTGATCTATTGAGTCCACGGGAATCAGGGGGATGGGCTGAAAAAACTGACTCATCAGCTTAGAAACCCTTAAATTAGTAACTAATGAAAAACAAATTTGCTTTTTTCTCTCCTCATTAATTTGTCTTATGTGAAGGAAATTACTTTGACAATAAACAGTAAAGAACCGAACATTTTGTTAAAACAGAACGTACAACTGTATTATTAAGTAAATACACAGCAGTCCCTCTCCAATTAGGTACTGTTTACAAAGTGCAATGAGATTCCTGGATGAAGGGTGTTATAAAATTGTCCCTCGTCATCGTTCTGACTACTACAAAATGACCACAATTTAAGTGACAAGATATACTTGCTAATGCATGTGTGAGAAAACAACTCTGTAAAGGAAAAAGGATGATGTAGATGATTGCTTCCTGGTTCAAAGGGTCTGAATAGCCCCTCTGGGAGAATGACAAATGCTTACACTAGTTGTGCAGAATACATCTCTGCGGACTGTGTCTTGGCATCAGTCAGGCCTGGCAGGGGTCACAGAGAACTGGTTAGCAGCTGTTCTTCACATTGAATTGTTTCTCCCTCCTCCTCAGCACCTGAATGGCGCTGACAGGGATGCACTGTAGGAGAGGCAATCTGGTCGATGTCACAGGGCTTAGGGAGGCTCAGAAGGGAAACTCCAGAGACTCCTGGAATCTGGCCTTTGACAGACCTTAGAAAGAACTGGTGCTTGGAAGATGCTAGTTTCCTTGTTTGTAAGCATAAATTTCCAAATCTAGGAGGTGTGTTGGGGGGGGAGGGGGGAATGATAGGGGGGAAGGGTGGTGGATGAAGGGGCAGGGAGGGTAGGCACAGAAAACAGATGGGAAGGCTCCAAGAATAAATAGACATGTAGACATGAGCAGTTTTTACCTTTAGCGAAAAATAGGTTTTTGGAATGTGTGTGTTGCATTCATGCGTGTGTGTGTGTGTGCATGTGTGATGGTTTGTATATATGTGAACTGTGGGATCTGGACAGGAGCTCACTCACTTTCCTTGGAAGCTTGGCTTAAGCACACAGGAGAGGAGTTTGACTTATTTGTCTTGTGAGAAAAAATTAGAAATAGAGAAATGAAAGCATAAATTTTGAACATGGGAGAGGAGCCGATTCAGGATACTTGCAGAGCAAGGTGTTCAGCAGTTGTCAACAGTCAAAACAAGGTATTAATAATCAAGCTCTTTAAAAACCTAAATATTACTTTTTTCAGAGGTTTCCTTATTTATCAGTTAAAAACCTGAATCGCTTTATACCTAAGCCTTCAGAGTCACAGGCAACATAATGTTACTGCGTTGTGTGGTTGCCACCTCACCCCTTTCTCTTTGTAGGGAGAGAGTGCTCTATGGGCTGGTCTGGGCCTACACTGTTCTTACATTAATAAGTGTGGTCACAATTATCAAGAAGTGCTTCATGTGCATGAACGCTTCATTAGGATGAACTTAGCAGGAGCTAATCATGGTGCGACATTGATAGGACTTTCATCTACACCTGGTGGCTGAGTGTGCAGGCTGGCTCAGGCCAGTGAGCCTTCCCTGGGGTTGGCACATCTCGGTGGGCCAGGCTTTGTGTGTCCTCTGGGTATCAAGAAACAGAAATGTAAGCTTGGTACAATCTGATCTCAAACTGAGAAGGCGAAGGAGGAGGCTATGAAAAATGAAGTTGTGAGGATAAATTGGAAAACAAAATATAGTGTAAGAGGAACAGTGAAGTGCAACCTCAGTGCCGGTGGGTGACACCAATAGGAAGAACTTCCCAGATTCCAGCCTTTGACTTCCTGGGTAGGGGCTCCTGGGAACTAGGGGATGAGTGGAGCTGCCAGGTGGACTTCGAAAGACGAACGCAGGTGGTCTGTTTGTTTGGATGGTTTCCAATCACAACTGGATCTCTGGTGCCATCTGTGGTAGGAACAGCATCAGCCAACATGATGGCCAATGATTTCTTTTTCCTTCTCTCCCTTTACTTTCTCCATATGTGAAAAAATATTTTCAAAGATGTTTCTCTCTCTCTAAGTGGCTGTCTTGAGTCTTGTTCTTTGGCATGGGTGAGGACTCAGAAACCAGGCCATCCCTGTTTTGCCCCAGTTTTTCCTACTTTTTTAAAAAAATGAATGTTGAAAGATGATTAAAGATTATGTTTCTGTCTCTTCCATGCCAAGATTCTGTGATGCCACAATTCCCTAAGAAATAGGGAGGACTATATAAAAACGTGTGTGTGTGTTGGGGGGGGGGGATAAAAAGAGAAAAGCCAAAAAAATATTTTTTAATAGCTAGTATGTAATCTTCACATTCTGTAAACCATGGGAGTGAACTAAGAACTCTATGTGAATTTTATTCTTGAGTTCTTAGATCTCCAGTAACACAGCACCCATGGTGGGGTCACTGTTCTGATCTCATTTACCTTGGGTAAGTCACTCACTTAAGAGCGGGCAGCTGAACAGAAACCACTGAGTTAGTCTGGTTCTGGAGGCTCCCCTGCCCCCCAACAGCACTGCACTGTCTCTTGCAAATATGAGCTAGAAATGGAATTGAAAAGCAGCAGAATCTGGAAGGACTAGAGTGGAAAGGAGTAGGAGGTAGATGACTGGAGTCCTCAGGAGAGTCAGATAGATTTTTTCCCAAGATGTCCAGACTGGATCTTTTCCCAATAAGTGCCACCTTGCTATGTGGAACTAAGGTCACAGAAGGAACTTTTTCTGTTACTTAGGATTTCAGATCACCTAAAGTTAGACACATCTCCCAAAATAACTTTCTAACTGAAATATAGCAAGAGAGAATATTCTGGTAAAAGAAAGTGGCAGGTCACAAGCAAAGATATTTTCAAGAGAGAGAGAGGACATATGGAATGGTTAAAGGAGTAGTTCTGGGGAGAGATAGGTGCTCGATCAATCAAGCAGGTGATTACCCAGAGTATGGGAAAAGAAAGGGTGCCTTGAAAGCGAGGGGCTCAATTTTCTAAGTCAACAGAAAATGAAAAGTGTGGGGGAAAAGATAGACCATACCGAGCTGGTTTGAGTTTGGCCCATTTTTGTTGAACTTGCATAAATTCCACTCTGGGAAAGAGAGCTGCCTCCACAGGTACACAGGCTCTTCTGACAGGCTCACATGCTCAGAACACTCACACACACACTTTTCTCCTCACATGCATACACACATATGTACTCCCCAAGGCAACCAATTCCCCCCTGAAACCTATGGCAATACTTTGTAAGGGGGAGTACTTTGGCAGCTTCTGGTAGAAGATGAGAAATTAGATCTCTGGCTCCCTGGGTTTCATCCATTTAAAGACATTGTTGCAACCTCCCACAGTAGAAATGTCCTTTTTCCTAGTTCCTGTCCCTCGGTAATGCTAGAGTCCTAGGACCTTGGTGTAGGAAATAAAAGCAAAAATAGTCTGTCTCTTGCACTCCAGAGAGTACTCAGCTCTTCTTGTCCTCGTATGAATTAGAGGACCCAATCCTGGAACTCTAATCAGGCCTTTAGCCCTATCTAATAAATACTATACATGTACCAAGTAGACCAGAACGTTTGTTAGAGGCAATTTGCAGAGTATTGCAACTCTACGGTTATGTAAGGACTCTGCTACTTCTACTCACAAATACAGTTGGGATAGGGAGAATCAAGTCTAGAGACTGAAAAAAAAAAAAAAACCCAAAAAACCACAATGCAAGTGAACAAGTTGTGGGAACAGTCTATGCAATACAGGATATTCTGAGAATAAGTAAACTTCTGGGGAAAAGTGAGGCCAGAAATGGAGTGAGTTGCAGAGCAGATCTGGGTCCAAATACTGTCCTTCCGACTTGTGAGCAGCAGGCTTCAGTTTTCCTCGGTGGTAAGGTTAATAATGCCAACCTTGAAGACTTGCTCTGAGAACTGGGAGGGAGGACACCTGGTACAGAGTGGGCACTCATTAATTTTTGTGAGGGTGGGGGGAAAAACAGCCTAGAAAAGATGAAGGAAGTGTAGAAGGAAAGCTTTCAGGGTGGAATTCTGTTGGTTGACACAGTAAAGGTGAAGGAAACTAAGACCATGTTTTCCACAAGATTCAGGATGGGCAGACACTCATGTTGGAGATAATAGGACAAAGTCAATGAGGTTTCCAGAGGTGTGGAAGAATATGCACAAAGATTATTATAGCAGCAAGTACTGAAATATAATTGGAGATCCTGAGAATTCAGACTGGATTGCTTTTAAATAATTCGCAGACTGTTAAATTATTTGTAAATGGCTGAGACAACAAAAATACTTGGAAGCTTACAATTCATTCTCATTTGGCAAACTCTCCACAACTTCCTGAAGGAGGACAGGATGCAGGCAAGGAGGATTAGGGAGAAGAATGTGGTTTTCCAGATGTGTGATCCTCAGGGCACAAAAAGACAATGTAGCCATGAGCCTTGGAGAGTCAGGGAATAGCAACATATTGATTGGAACTGAAGAATCTATCTTGGTTATGAACCTCAAAGAACCTGAGACAATGAGTCACCACATCTTATTTAATATGCGCAGAACACTTGGAACAAAATCAATTCAGCAGTGGAAACTCCTCAGTTACCTGGAGAATCATGAAGTGAGGAACATTCTTATTCAAAAACCAGCTGGTGTTATTTTCCAAAACCCAGGCACAGGCAAGGAGAGGCAATTACATTTTTCTGTGCTTTCTGGAGACTCCTGTCAACTCTTTGGCTAACTGATTTCCATAACTCGCTAAAGCCAGTGCTAATGTATTTCCCTTATAAATCACCTGAAGCACCATAGCTCCAAACAACAGATGTTGTTAAAAGCTCACATAGATACACAGGGATGCACACACACACACAGTTGTACACAAATGAGGAACCTATGTACACCATGAGGTTTTGGAAAGATGAGGCAGGTATAGTAGAAGACTCTGTACCCTGGTATTGAATGTGATGTGATAGCATATACCTGATGAAGTGGGATCCTATATTTCTCAATCATATGCAGTGTTGTAAACCAAACTTAGCCCAATAAAAAAATAAATAGATTCAGCAAAGATAAACGGATTTGGAATACAGAGAGGAGATGGAATAAAGACTTGCCTTCCTTTTTCTTGAACCACATCACTTCCCATTCTAAGTGAATTTCCTAACCCTGCCCTAACATGACCCCACACAGTAGCTTAACAAGATGATGATATTCCTCCTGGGATTACTGCTAGACACAGGGGACTGGCTCATTGCACCAATTCCCTAGGAGAGAAGTTCAGTCAGCATCCACCACCTCAGCCTCCATCCCTGAGTAACAAGGCTGCTCCTCCCTGGGATACTATATAGTCTTTGAGGCTTGAGTTAGTTCTCTAACACTTCACTGTACAAACAATCATGGTTGCGTTCTGGGATCTTGAAAGGTACAGGACCTTGGCCACTACAGTAACATCGTTCACTTATAATCATTTGGGTACCAAGTACCTCGGAAAAGAATCCCAAAATAATATCCACAGCAGTGATATCATGTCTTGAGAAGAGTAGCAGTAGCAATAGTAATCACAGATGCAGCAGTAACCAAAATCCTTCCCAAGGCTTATAAGACCCACACGATCTGGTCCCTGACCCAGGTCTCTCATCGTAGTGACCGCTTTGCCTTATGGACACACCGAGAACACCCCTCTGTTTTCTCTTCTAAAGCCCTTGCCTTGCAGATTTCCACTAGTTAAATCCCTTTGACTCTCAGCATTTACTCAAATTTTATTTTCTCAGTGAGATCCAGTCTAATTGCAATTTGCTGCCAATAACCTGACTTCTGTGGACACTCCTGGTCCCTGTATGCTGCTTGCATATGCCTTTTCCCATAGTTCTCATTGTCTTCAACACACACACATGCATGCATGCATGCATATAACATACATGCACACATATGTGATTTATTTATTATGTTTCTTTTTTGTGTCTGACTAAAATATAAGGAAACTTGATTAGGGTAGGATCTTTGTTTTATTAACTGATCTATCCAATTATCAAGGCTACAGATGGGCAGTTATAGAAGAAATATTCCCTAGCACATAGTTAATCAATAAATATTCATTGAATAAATAAGAGCATCTACCTTTATGCCAGCCACAGTTAAAAAAGCATTGCTTTTACTAAAATCTCACAATCACTGTACTGGTATGATTCTCAGTTTACAGATGAGGAGGAAACTGAGGGATAGAGACATTAGTAATTAACCCAAGGCTACCCAATTAAAAAGGAGTAAGGCCAGAATTCAAAACCACCCAATATGATTCCAGAGTGTACTGTGTACCTCTCTGGAAGTTCAAAGTAGAGTCCCTAAACTAAAAAGAAAATGTTCTTTCCAGAAAGAGAGTTCTATTTCCCCCCCACACCCCACTGCTCTTTAGCTGAATGTTCTTAAACACAGAGATTCTGTTACTGCAATGGGATTTTAATAATGCTTTCAGCATCTTGTAGCTAGGACAAAGATTGAATATGCTAATAACTGTAAATAGCAATTCCATTTACTAAGCATATTAGTGAGTCTCTAGATTCAACAGGTATTAAAATATGCTAATATGGTTACTGAAGAAATTGTTGACCCCAAAGGGTTTAATTTAGAGCAGCAAACCAATTATCTCAACCAAAAGTTACCTGCAATTGCCCTGGTTGCTTTTGATATGTTGATGACTTAAAATATGAACTATCCATTTATTAATTTCTGCTTATTAAACTTGAAAAATCTGTGCCATATTATTTTAATTGATGCACTTAAAATGAGAGTCACATACATAGCACAGATGTCATTGTATGCATGTAATTAATCAGAAACTGAGAAAGAAAAGGTCACTAAAATATTACCATTATAAATAACACCAAATAGTTAAGGGAATGTTATGGATTTTTAAGCCTCTTACTCTAAAACTATAAATGTACTTACACACATGATCACATACACAATTACTTCATAATTTAGATGTTGTTTATTAAGTCAAAAACCCAAATTAAGTATTCCTGACCTTTCAAATTATATTACAAGATATTTCATTGTCCATTTATTATGTACTTTATACTTTGGGTACCTGATAATTTCCCCTAACAGCAGAACAACGTCCAATGATACTATTGTGTGGGAACCTAGTTAAGTAAACAGGGAACTAGGCTTCTTAAGTTCATTAGGTTGACAAGATTCACCATGTTGTCAAGTTTAGGGACAGCCATTCATTCACTTTGATACACAGTGTTCCATTTTATGACTATACCATCCCCTAGGTAGCCATCTTAAAGGCCCATCTAGGTAGCTGATGGGCCTTTAAGTGGCTTCTGACTTGAAGCATTATGAGTCTTTAAACAGTTTTGTACATTACTTGTCACACATTTATATGCCCTTTGGTGGTCTGCATACTCAAGAAAAGAATTTCTAGCTCACAGTTTTACATATGACTAGCTTATGCTAAGGATGAAAATGCCCCTACAGCAGTCCTCAAGATGAAGATTTGTCACCAACTAATCTAGGCAGTGATTCCAGCGATTTGAGTGTCAGTAGTTTATGCAGGCAGTGATTCCACTGGTAGTGGAAATGGAACCCTTGGAAATGAAAGAAAGCCCTTAAAGGATGTGTTAAACAGGTACCACTGTGAGCAATGAGAGCTTAAGAGAACATCGCTGAGTTATCTCAACTATGAGGTGAGGAAACAAGGGTATTTAATTACCATATCTGTCACTGGTTGAAAGGTTCTTGGGGGTGGGGCTAATGCATGGGCAATTGCAGATAGTCCTCCCTACCTGCTGAATGCACTCATCACAGGTACAGAGCTCTTAGGCAAAGCCAGAAGTAGCCTTCTGCTTGAGGAACAAAAGCTCAAAAGACATGGGCCAGCATCTACTTGTAAGAGTTAAACTCAAAAAAGAAAATCAACTTTCTGAGGCAAAAACTGAGAGAGTAATTAAATTCAAAGCAGTACTCAGGAGTAATTTCTACCTCTGGAACCAGTTTCAGATCCAGTATGGACTCTTAAGTCCAGAGTCTGGGGAAAGAGATATGAGCTTGGGCTTGTGTGAAACTGGAAGTGAATTCTTTATACAGAACCCTTAGCTTGAAGAACTGCCTTGTTCATTTGGTAAATGTAAAAAAGAAAAAGTGTCCTCTAGCTTTGAGAAACAAAAAGATGCCTCAGAGATGGAGGTGCGGAGTGGAGCAAATTGTCCGTGAGAAATGAAAACCTCATTAATTTGAGGGCCCTCCATACAGCTTTCCATAGAGGTTGGACCAGTTTACATTCCCACCAGCAGTGTAAGAGTGTCCCCTTCTCTCCACATCCTCACCAGCACTTGATGTGGGCCATTCTTACTGGTGTAAGATAAACAAAAATCCATGAAGAAAAGTCAAAATAAGTCAACAACCAAATTGAGGTACACAACATGGGGGAGGGCGGATGGGACAGGGTGGGAACAGTCAGGGAGGGGGGGTGAATCCCAGAGATCACAGAGATGTGAAATTTACATATAAATAAATTATTTAAATAAATAAATAAAAGAAATGAAAACCTCAGACTTGTGCCACCTAGGGATGGGTGGTCTAGAACGGTAAAATCTCTATGTGCAAGGCATACTAAGCCCCAAAAGTGCCCAACAGAAAGTGACGGAGGCTTAATGAAATTCCTCAGACCTCTGGCAGAAGTGAATTTGAAATTGCTCTAGAGTTCAAGCAGATTCATGCCACAGATATCTGAGGGCCAAACTTACTACACAATTCTGGGAGGCACCCTCTTCCCAATTGAAGGTGAAGAGCAGTGGTACTGATCTATTAACTCCTATCCAGGATTTAGTAAACCATCTTCCAGGGACTATTAACTACCCAACTCTTTCAGCCTGTCCCATGTGCTGAACAAACATCCAAAAAATGTCTTTGAAGATACAGGTGTTTACTGATGTGAAACTGTCACTGGATATGTGGAATGGCGAAGGCTGAGAAGAGCTGGTGGTGTTTTCTAAGTTAGCAAAGACTTTACACACCCACCAACTGCGCAAAGTGTTTCATTGCATGTTCTTGCCAGCAACTGGTACTTCCTTTTGTTTTTTTGTTATCAATATCCTAGTGAAATATTCTACCACCGCTCTTGTAGATGACTTATTCAACCTTTATTTTTTATTTCCTGATAATGACAAAAGAATTTGAGGATAATTTTGTATAAATATGGAATACTGGGTGTCTGCTATTGTGAAGAAATAAGTCATTTGCTCATTTTTCTATTGGTACTTACTGATTTGAAAGAATTCCGTATTCTTTTCTGCATGAGTCTGCTTACGCCAAACAGTTCAATATCTTCATCTGCTTTTCATCTTACCCTTCCACTCTCTTAATAGTGTTTTATAATTTAGCAAAAATTTTTTTGTTATTGCTGTATTTCATGTACTGTTTAAGAATTATCTGTCAACTCAAAAGTCTTAAAAATACGTTTTTTTTTAACATTAAGATCCATATTCCACCTGGAAATGATTTTTATATGTGGTATGTGAAAGGACACAAAATTTAAATTTTCAGTGTAGACACCCTACAAACAGCATTTATTAAAAATGTATTTTAATAAATTTATTTATTAAAAATGTATTTTAATAAATTTATTTATTAAAAATGTATTTTAATAAATTTATTTATTATTATTGTTATTATTCACCAAGCAGCATTTATTAAAAAGATCATCCTTTCCTCCACTGTGCGTCTCTATTCTCTTCCCTGTTTTCTTCTAGCACATAGCTGATAATTTTCCATTGTCTTCTGGATTTCATCTTTCCTATTGCAAAATCATTGGTAGGTTTTCTGTGTTCCATTTTTCTAGGCAACTTGTCTTTTTCCCCAAGTCATTGTTTTTACTAGTATCCTTATCTTTGGTCTTCAGCAATCTTACTATGATTTCCGTAAGTGTAGTTTTCTTTGTATTCCCCTTCTATTGACATTGCAAATCAATGATATCATATCTGGAGAGGGAACTTTTTAGGTTCTGGTCGGCTATTAAGAGTGGGGAGGGAAATATCATCTAATTCAATTAGAGTGGGGAGGAGAATATCATCTAATTCAATAAGAGACAACATCAGTTGAGACTAGATTTTAACCTTATATCGCTTGATCTATTTCCAAGATGGCCTTACTGATAGGTCCTCTTCATTCAGGGATAGTTGAAAGCCAGAGCGTTCTCCAGGATACTCTCCGCTTAATGCTTGTCTTACATTCACCAACCCGAATCCATCTTCTAATCTATTTAGTCCTGAGAAATTGTTGAATGTTCTGCTCATATTCTATGTTCCTTGGGAGCTACTTTTTATTCTGTCCACAAATGCCACTTATGAATTATCAAATTGCTGAAGTGGAAAACAGAGTAAAATGTTGAATTCACTTCAAGTTTCCCTTTTATCCATGGTCTTGAACCCTCAGCACTGACTGCCTTGGTATTCTACTGATGACTTTCAAATGGATGTTTTTAAAAATCATATCTACTATATTGTACTTTTCCTTGGCGGAAGAATTGACCTCCTGCAAGCTAATTCCAGATGATCAGAAGGAACGATTTCAATCATTTATTTCACAGCAAATTTTGTTTACAGATATTTTTAAGCAGCACTCTCATTCACTTTCAATGTAATAACTGATGTTCATAGTACCAACACTGTGTCATTCTGACCCTAAAATGTCTCTGAATTGCCAGAGATTAAAGTAAAATCAGAATAATTTTAATGCTGAATTACTTTAGTATTTTAATTTAGTTTGTAAATTATGTCTATGAAATAATGTTAAGATCCCTCTTTTGTCTTTTGTGGCATAACCCTGAAGCATCATTCTGTCATATGAACATTTGAGTGAGTCTAAAACTGTTTAAGAAATGCCTTGGTCCTTTTCTCTGTACTACAGACTACAGAACTTTTATGTAGAAGAGAGTTACTTTCCATCTGGCTAGGCAAGAACTCATGGCAGAAATTTAATTTTTATGCAAAAATATCATCTTTGCTAACAAGATGCTTGGAATCTAAAGTGTATGACTCACCTAATCTTAAATTGTTTGCTTTAGAGCTCTTGTCCAAAACCCAGCTGAGACAATTGATATTCAGAAGGAATTATCCGGGGACATCACGCCAATCATCTATTTCTAGCTACATGAAGAATTGTTTTTGTGAGATTATATATATTATATAAAATATACAATAAAATATATAATATATATTTTATAATATATATATTATAATATATAATATATATATTATAATATATAATATATATAATATATAATATATATATTATAATATATATAATATATAGGGAACCAAGTTTAGGTTATATATATATATTATAATATATATATATATATATAAAACCTAAACTTGGTTCCCTATTCCCACTAACTGAATTAGATAGAGAATCTTGAAACTTTTTAGAAACATTAGCAGTGATCTAATGAGACTGGGTATTTTAAAATTCTTTTAAATGACTCAAAAACTACACAGCAAAATTAATTTCTCTTACTTCCTAGAAAAAAGTAGCTTTACACAATTATGAATTAATGTTATATTGCTACCTTTTCTTGCAGGTGAATACAGACAAATGTGATCACCAGTTTTATGTCATCTGTGAAACCAGTTTTGGCAATGCTATCCATCATGTGGTTCAATATTGCTCACACAAAGGAGGGTTTGAATTCACAGAAGACATTAATGTGGCTTCCACTAACATTTACACATTGATGACCCTCAAATAAGCATATTGGGTCCAGCTCAAGCTCTACATGGCCATACTACAGCCAACTCCATTCCAATGTTTGTGAATTGAACTCAATAATATGTCTACTCTCATGTGTATGATGTACCATATGATCAGTGAATGGTGCTTCTAATTAATCAAGTCAGAAATCTTAAAACTGTTCTGAACATCTCTCACACTCACTCTGATAACCAATCAGGTTCCTAAGATATACATATAATCAAAAAAAAGTTTTCAATTAGTTTTTCAATATCTCTCATATCCACTTTTTTTTTAATATTTATTTATTTTATATAATTGTTATCCCCTTGGGTATGCCCTTCTCCACCCCCCTCCTGACTCTGGTCACTCCAACTCCTCTCTAGCTGCTGCTTATCTGATTATGTTTAGCCCATAGGTTTCTTCCTTTTCTAGAGCATCTTCCCCCCAGGCAAGGATCTGTGTTCCTGGGTCCCAGTAGTATGTGTTGCTTCAATTTTGATTCTTGACTTTGTGGTATATTTTCTCTCCAACTCCTTTGGAACCACTCAGTGTTTCATCCTTCTTGTTGGTTGTCTCCTCCATTCTGGTTTTAGTTTAGTTTAGTTTTGCTTTTTTATGAGACTAGGTCTCGCTCTTTTTGCCTGTGGAACTGCAAGCTCACATTGCCCAGGGTACCACAGACTCAAGCAATCCCCGGCCTCAGCTTCCCAGGCAGCTGGGATAACAGGCGCACACCATCATGCCCAGCTATACCACTCTTTTTTTCACCCATTGCTTCTCATCTGGATCCTTCTAAGACTTAAAACTGGATTTTTATTATACCATTTCTTCAATACATCTTTACACTTCCCAAAATTAGTTTTCTAAAGCAAAAACCTGGGTTTTTACCGGTTTGCAGCCTTCCAGTGTTTTCTCCAGAGTCCATAGGGTAAGATCAGTATTTTTTTACACAAAAAATGTTTTGTAATGTGCTTTCTATCTCCTTTCTTATCCTCATCCCACACCTTACTTCTACCACAGATAAGAAAAAATTAGTCTCCAATCCATATCTTTGTATCTGGGTTTTTCTTCTTAGAATTACCCCTTTCCACTCTGCCTGGAAAGTTCAAAAGGTTATTCATAATTCAACTCAAGAATCATGTCATTCTGAGAACACTCCTACCTCCTCCAGGATAGCCTATGATTTCCTGTTCCATGTTTCTAAAACACCAGCACTTGCATTATCACGCTATACTGGTATTGTCCATTTACGTAGATATCTTTCATTAGTTCACACATTCCTTCAAGCAGGGAACTTGGTCTTATTTTTTTTTTATTCCCAGTGTTCCACAAAATAACAGGCACAATAGGAACACATGCAAAGCATGTTTATGTGAATGAAAATCATACTGTAAATTTTATATTATTTTCAATTAAATAATATGAGTGCCCCCTAAAAAAAGCCATTATTCCTTTTTATCTTCATTTCAGGAACTTTAGTATAAAAATTTGCCTCAATTGCAGGACCTGTTTCTAGACTACAGTCTCTTAACCCACATTATTCTCCCACCTCTCACCATCATTATCACTTCTCAACCTTCTCTATTGCATATAACACCCCAGAACTAGCTATTTTATATTTTATATTGTGGCAGTCTTCACCAGTGTAGAATGGGCTTGGTTATCATGCCTTGGGCTCAAGTTCTGGCCTACTCTTTATTATCAATGCAATATCAAATAATTTGTTATATGTCTCTAAACCTCTAATTGTCTAGGTTTCATCATAGACAAAGTCAGAACAATAACAGTACCTGCCTTACTGGAAGATGGGGAAAGAGGGCCATGAAAAGTAAAATAATGTACAGTACTACCTCAGTGGCATAATAAAAGTTTAGTAAATAATTGGTATTCATGTTAATGATCACATTAGCAGGAGAAAGTTACTATAAACAGTTGTTACTAATATAGTTAACTTTAGAGCTCCACCCTAAAAACACACATGCCTAATATACTGGCGATTGCTCTCTAGTTAATTGCTATTATTAATTATTAAACTTTAATCAAATGGCTGAGTTTTCATTGTATTCTTATACTAGCAAGTATTTTTATAGTTCTTTTTTTCTCATCTCAGGTTATCAGTTATCTGGTTTATAGGAATGTTCCTAGAGTTCATACATATGCTGGTTTTTCAGTGTAATGATGAGCACAAATGATCACCATCATCATCACCACCCCACCCTGTTACCACAGTCAGCTCACCATCAGATACAGTACCCTGCGTTTCTTTTTCATTCACCAGCATAACAGATCTTGTGGCCCTCTCTGCTTAAGCCCTAGAGGAGGACTTGGGAGTTGGAGGACAAGAAACTAGATGTTCTGCACAGGACAGCAAAATAGATGGCTTTCTCAAGTGGGAGATGGGAGGATGGTGATAGGAAGCTGATCTGAAGCACACAATAGCCAGGACTACCAGTGAGTCTAAGTTTGGGACTATAGGTACCCGGAAGTCAGAACTGAGCATGGAGTAATAGCAACAAGGAAAATGAATCACGGTAAAGAAAGAGACTGGGAGTGGGCTGGGCCTTGCTATTTGATTCTTTCTATCCCTGGAAAATGCTTTAATCTCAGAACCAGTGGCAAGATTAAATGGCTCAAAAAGGTAATGTCATACTTTCCCTAGAAGCATAATTTCTTTATGTACGACCAGAAATTTTGATTTCACAGATAAAGGATTTGGTATGCAGATATATTTAACCGTTGGTGTAAATGACTTGGTTAAGATGTTATTCTTCTGTTTTGACAGAAAGAGTGTCCATGAATAAGAAGATGCTGAAGAGGTCAATTCTTAGAGGAGGCAGTATGGTTAGGAGAGGTACCAGGGAGGTAGAAAACAAATAAAAGAGACAGAAAATGAATATTAAATTTTCATTTATTTTATGAGCTGAATTGTGCCTGGAGTGACAATATAGTCAAGTCAGCTGCAAGCACCCGATCCTGGCAGACTGCAAAGCACAAGGATCATGATCACAGCATACTGGGGGTAACCAAGACAGGTTTTATGAAATCAGAGAAGAGGAAGGCCCAGAAGATGGTGGTGGGGAATCAGGACATAAAGACTGGTCAAAATTAAGCAGAGGCATAGAAAGAAATTGAATCAAAATTTCTTATGGCTTCAGAAAAAGAGAAAGGGAAAGAGAAACCTAATTTTTTAGCCTTCGAGATCCTAGGTGTCATTTCTTGCTTGAATGAATCCCCAAACCACAACCTAGTAATTACTAAGGCAGGGCTCATAAAGGAATTTTTTTCCTATAAAAGGAAAAAAAAGGAGGTCAGAGCTCAAACTAATTTGTTTTCATTTTTCTATTGACTGCCATCATTTATATTAATCTGGCTTATATCTGTAAGTTTGATTTTATTTTAACTAACTTCAAGCACAGTAACTGTATGTCCTTCTACAATATATTCTAGCACATCATCATTTATTGATGTGAGGCTGATTTTTAGAAAATAAATAAATAAATAGTAACCATAAAAATGAACTAAGCTTGTTTTTGCCATAACATTAACATTGCTGCAGTACATTTTAACATATTAATCATGAGGCAGGATCTGATTATTTAGTATTTGCCAGAAGCAACCCAAAACATTTGCAATCTTGTTTTTTCAAATCTCTTTTTTCATTCTTTGAAGTTTACTTTGAGATTTTGAAAGAACTCAGAATCACATATATTAATGTGTTTTTAAATAATGCATAATTCTAGTTAGGGCATGATTTCCACATATTCTTAACCATATACTTTATTTTGCTGAAGGAAAATGCGCTGTTTCCATTTATTTCTCTGTATTATACAGAGGTTAGACTAGATGATTATGAATGTTGCTTAGAGCATTAAAAGTATGTGGCTTTATATGAGATTTAAAATATTCTTAGATAACTATAATTCTTCTCTAAAAGAAATAAGATTTTTAATCAGCATATTATGATGATGTGTATATAAATATATATATATATGTAACCATTTACAATGTTCACAATTCTAAAGAGGAAAATGACAGCAATATTGTAATCAGGTAATAAAACCAACAAAACTAAACTAACAAATAGTTTACTTAACTAAACTTACAAATGGGAGCAGCTGGTTCTTTTAAATCCAGTCACTCATCAGGTTTGTCCCAGTCGATGCAAGCAGTAGCAAGATCACACTAACTTTAAGAGGAGGCAAAAACAAGATTACTCACTAAGAGGACAAAATAAACAAACATCACTGAGACTACAAGGGACTCCTTTGATAATCTTACCACACAGTCCAGTCTCTAGACCAAAAAACTGCACATGGGTCCTTAGCCACATATATCCACAAAATGTGCTGTCCACCCTCCAAGCCAAATGAAGAAACCAAGATGGATTCCTTGCTCCTCCTTCAAAATCAGGAGATTCAAATCCAATGAAGAAACAAGATGGCGATGCTGATTTTCCTCCAAAAGACACAGCTCCAACATTCTTTCAGCTTCAATTCTAAAGTGGCACAAAACCATCAAGACTCATTTGTTAAGGCAGGGCACTGTGGCTCGTGCCTGTAAACTTTCAGCCTATAAAGCAGCCGGTTCTAGGGATCGCGGTTCGAGTCCCGTCTGGGGCCTGTAGCGAGACCTAGTTCCAAAAAAAATAGCTGGGTGTGGTGGTGCGCGCCTGTAATCCCAGCTACCTGGGAAGCTGAGGTGGGGGATTGCTTGAGTCCGTGGTACCCCGGGCAATGAGAGCCTGCGGTTCCACGTGCAAAAATAGCAAGACCTAGTCTCAAAAAAAAAAAAAGACTCATTTGTTACAATAGCAGCAACCACTCCAGATGTCTTATGATGAAAACAGTACCACTGCAAGTTTTCTTGTTTTCTTCAGGTCTCCAAACAATTCCCAAACTTCACAGTTTCAAAGTTAAAGCAAGTTTTCAAGTACCACATTTTCAATTCAGCTTACACAGGGCACAACTTTTTCCACCACTGCTTCCCTGGACTCCTCACTAGCCCAGACTATGGATGGAAGCCCACAACATGGCTTCCTTCCCTGCCCTGCGGCTGCACATAGCAATAGTAGCTCCAAGGCCTCCATCCTTCTTGCTGCTTTTGTTCTCTCTCTTTTCCAGCTTTTTCTCTCTCTTTTTCTTATATCCCCTCTTTCTCTGTTCCATTTGTGAGAAGACTTGGCTTTCCTTCTCCAACTCTCCACCCCCCAGAGTACAATGGTTGCCATCCTAGTGCAGCACCACCATGCTGGGGGCCATGGCTCCCCAGTTTCACCACAGCACCCCTATCAGTATCACCAAAATAATTCAAGCAGATAAAAATATATCATGACCTTTGAAAAGGATTCCTACAAATAAAGAATAAGAGATAAACAAAAACCACTTAGCATTCTAAGTATAACATTATAAAGGCACATGCATAAGCCAATTCAGTGACAGTATTTCCAATGATTCTGTATCAGACATTTGAATATAATTCAGCTTTATTATGTGCCTTCTATAGTTCTCAATTCTATGAATACTACAGAGCGTATCTGAAATGTTCTCTTTCCTTAATGTTCTTACAATATTAGATAAAACAAAACAAAGACAAAGGAATTAACTGCAGGATAATGCAACAAGGATTTTTGTGCTGTTAACTCCAGTGCTCTACCTAAGAGTTAATGGTTTTCAGATAAAGGTTTTGGACAATGGGCATAAAAATTATGATTCTCTCCTTAGAAAGTTAAGAATCCTCAGGACACTTGCCATAGGCCTTTAGTCCTGTATCTAGACTTATGCCTGCCAGGTTGTTAGCTGAGCAAACTCTGCTTTCCTCCTCCATTCCTTTTTCAGTGTTTGAATGACAAACATAAAGGAACAACAGTAATTTTCAAAATTAAGAAACATGTTTAGAAATAGCTACTCTGGATCTAATGTGAATGAAACAAAGAGGTTCTGTCCATTAAGTTAACCTCAATTCATATAAGAGATACTCAAAATACCATAGGTTATAACAAAATAGAAGCTTGCTTCATGCTAGACTAAAAGTCTAAAGGTTTGAGAGCTTTTGAATATGCTCCATAATATTTTCAAGGGACTCAACTATCTCCAGTTTAGTATTTTATCATGGACTTGGGGAAACTGAATAGTCACACCATTATCCCAGTTTCAAGGAGTTTGAAAAAGAGATCCCTGTCTTGATGGGATTTACAAAGAATTTACAGACATTGCTAACTTATCACAAATTCAGAGAAAACAAAATACTAGATCTAGCAAGTTCTTGCCCATACTGTCTGTGACAACCAAAAAGACTTTAAAATTTTACCTGGAGCTAGAAGACAGAGTAAAATATTGTTTTATTAGTTTGAATGAATTATATGAATAGTATGAATGACAAAAAGAAAGTAAAACATCTAAACTATTTTACATCTGTCTTCTCTGTCAAGAGGAAATGCCAATCATATGAGAAAGGGCAAAATTAACATTGATATGAGGGATTACAGTCAAAGATAAATAAACAGACACAAAGAGAAGAATTTAACTGCTCTGAATGATATTTTCCCCTGACTTGAATGATTCAACTCTCAGGGTATGTAAACAACCAACATTTATTAAGTATCTCTATGTCTCTGGTACATTCATAAACAGCATAGAGAAAAGGAGAGAAGATGCTGATCTCAGGGATCTGACAGATTAATAGATACTGCGATAATATAACAATTTGCTGGTGGTGGTATTTGATGTCTAAGAGAGCGTAAGCAACCTGAACTAGAATACTTGAAGATAAAATTTGTCTAAACAGAAAGAGAAATGATAGGTCCAAGGAAGTGGATAAAAGTTAATAGATGAAACAAACTTTGAATACACAAGTGTACAAAAGAAATTACTAAATAAAAATGTGTGAAAAAGGATGAAGTGTTTAAGTTTATCTGAAATGCAATGGGATGTGTGATATGACAAGACTGCAAACAATAAAAGGTAATGAAATCTTAAATTACGTTTATGAGAAACCAGAGTCTAGAAGATGAAAGATGAAAATGCTACTCTGATATAATCAGAACAAAATTGTGCCATGCTAGACTCTCACTTCAAATTCATTGTCAATTACTAGAGAGATACCTAGAGGAGAGTGTAGAAAAAAGAAACTGAAGATTCTGGGGAAAATGGCATGTAAGAAGAAGGTAATCAATTATGCTTAAGACAAGAAAGCTTTTAATCATCTGTAATAATATTCTTTGAACTTTTAAAAGATTTTCATGTGACACTGACTCTTACTTACTAATAGATTCTTTCTAATATTTACATCTAAGTGATGAACAAATATATTTATTTATTCAGTGACTCCATAGACTTTATTATGTCTTATGATTTAGATGTTCTATAGGTTTTTCAGAATAGATGAAATTTGATGGGGAGATCAATGGTTGGTTAATTCGATAGGAAGTAGACCAGTAGTCTAAGAACTAGGGAGACTATAGAGGACTGACATAAAAGAAATACATCAAATTATGTGCTTCAATGAGTAACTTTACTTGTATAGAGATTACATGTCACTGGAAATAACTAAAGAAAACACCAATGCAACAACCACCACAAAGGAATGAAAAATTGCTTCTCATGGATGTTGTACAAAGAATTCTTGAACAGAGAGGTACATTGGCTAGATCAGTTTTCCACCCTGTTGTACTTTAGAGTCTTCCAGGCAATTCTTTACAAATACTATAGCCTATATCCCAACTCCAGAGCTTCTGATAGTCATCTGAAGGGATTGAACTAAACACTAAGAATTCTAATCTCTTTTACTAGTGGACATTGAAATCTCATTGCTTTTGGTTTTCTGTTTTTTAAGTTTAAATGGAATTAATTTGGCAGCATGTTTTTCCCAAACTCACCCAGCTACCCGGTTGCCTTGCCAAGTGTATTTTCAAAACCATTGGGCAATATGTTGAATAGTTTAGCAATTATAACTTTAAAATGTAGGTTATGGAGAAACAGAAATACTTTAGACTACAGCTGAGATACAGTATCCAAGAACATATGTGAGTTTCCCAGATGGCTTAAACCCAAGGGAACATATGTAGATATATACTTATTATGAACCATCAGAAAGCTCTTAAAATTAATCAGTTTTCAGACAAAGAGAGAGAAAAAGAGACAGTGTATGTGTGTATGTGCTTGTTATTCAGTGTATTTCCTCTAAATCTTATTTTCTATTCTTTAATGAATGTCTGGAAACAAAATTATTTTACAGAATGTCTTAAACTTACCATGTGACTGAGGAACTAAGTTTTTCCCCTGAGATATTAAAGGGAATGTTTTCTCCAAAGTTATATGAAAAGAGCTCTAAATTTCAAAGATAAGAAATTTGTAAACAGATAAAGATCCTTCAGTTAGTTGGCTTTTCTTGATTTACCTCTTCAAATGTGAATATCTTCCTTTATGTCTAATTTCTCCAGTTACTCTTTATAGTCTTTTCATTTTCTTTGTTAATGACAGTTTCAATAATATAACATATACATGCTTTTATATTTAGTTTAATAGGCGAGCCTTCTTTTCCTAATGAATTCATTATTTATGTTTTATCTTTTCAGACTAATTTTATATTTTATTATTTTGGCACAAAACTAGGCTTTGACCTGATATTTTCTGGATTCCAAAAATCTCCTTTTTCTACAGTTCAATATTTCTGTAATAAGAATATATTTATAATCCACATATACATCTAATGTAATATCCCAAGAAAGGTAATTGATGAACATTCTAAAATTCAAGAAAGATGGTATTTTTTCCATTGGCTACTTGGAGTCTCCACAAAATTGCAGATGCTATCCTAACATAAGTCAATCATTTTAAAAGCATATTCTACACTTGATCTTAGCTAAAAGGCCAAGAAGCGATATTCTTCACTAGCAAAACATTAGTGGGAGCAATATATTAAACTAGTAATGATGGATATGACCATCCTCATTATAGTGGGGAGCTTTTTTTGACCTTCAGACATTCAAGTCCTTCTTTCTGCTCCATACTGGGTATCAAAAATGCACATAACCAGACTACACCTGATTTTGCTGTAGGCCAAACAATGTTACATGACTGCAAGCCTATTACTAAACCCAGATGATTATAAAAAGGGGGACAAAATTAAAAAGCTATTTCTTTAGCAAGTTTAAATATTTTAATACTATCCTAAATAAGTAAAAACATGTCTGCAACCCTTACTTTCTGGGTTTCTGATATTCTTTGGCTAACATAGAATGTCATAAATTCCTCCTGCCAGTGGCATGCATGTGGGCTAATAGTATTGCTTTAGAGCCAGAGATATTTTAATCAAAACTGAATATGCAGTAAATGCACCTCAAGTTTATAACTAAAATGTTTGCAAAAATGGCTCATGTTCAGTGCAAACAACTAGAGGACAGCAGATTTGGGGGGCCATCAAAATGTCTTTTTGTGTATTTAATTATATTTTGTACACTATAACTTGAAACTTTATATGAGACAGGACAAAATCACAGTAGTGGCTGTAAAGAAATGGTTTTCAATATTAGAAAAGAAGTCAGGCTTGTCTAATCATTCATCATATTGTCAGGATGCACTGCAAATATATACTTAAGGACTAAATGTTTATTTCTTTCCTTCCTCTCAGGAATCTTTACACTTCAGTTTTATTTAATATCTGAAGTGAACTCTGTTGACGTCAATATGTTGAATCAGAGTAACATCTCATTACGAAATATATTAAAATACTTCTTAGATTGTCCCAGGGAAAAACTAATGAATAGACTAAGAAAGACTCTGAGCCTCAGCCTAAAAGTCTCAACTGATATATATCATGGCTCATAGATATATGTTTTTCCTTCTAATAGCTTACTTTTCAGACCAAGCCACAGTGACATTTTTTGAACATTATTATGTGTGTGCTCATTGCTACTATTTGCATTCATATTGGGTAAAAATGTCAAGATGCATTCCAGAAAAGAAATACCAGGTAAAGAGCAAAAAGTTGGCAATAAATATTCAATTTGAAGGTGACCTCTAATCTGTATTCCATGTAATTAAGACTTGTTACTTCTCTTGGCCTATCCACTCACCTTAAATTCCTTTCTTTGACTGAGTTTGATAGGGAAGTTACCCATTTAAGATGTTACATTTTCAAGACACTACTGTTATCTTTCATCCAAAGTAAATATGTCTAACTGAAGAAAATGAATAAATTTCAATTTGGAAATTACTTCTAATTTCAGATATGGTAGGTTTATTTTTAAAAAGCAAACCTTGGTGAGATTGATGATAAGTTTCCCTTTGGACTATGCATCACTTTTGAGTTAACAGATAGTTTATAGGACTTTTCATGCTGGGCTAATTCTGGTAATAATTTACTTAGATATTAATGGATATCAAAGAGACAAAAGGGTGGAAAAAGAAGAGGAAAGATTCCTAGGTGCCTTTGTGGTACATGAAGATGGCTTCTAGCCTTTTCATGACAACTAGCCTCTGGTAGGGAAAGGTGGCTTCCAGGCATGCAGAGGAAATAGCTGGTGAAGAGACAGACTGACACACTGTAGACAAAGACAGAGAGGCCAGAAAATGGGATATTTCAGGGAACCATCATCACCTTCTCCCTCAGAAGTTGAGGTTGAACACTGAGATACCATCTTACACCAGTAAGAATGGCCCATATTAAAAAAACAAACAAAAATGAGCAACAATAAGTGTTGGCAGAGATGTGGAGAAAAGGGAACTCTCTTACACCGCTGGTGGGAGTGCAAACTGGTCCAGTCACTATGGAAGACTGTGTAGAGGACCCTCAAACAATTGAAAGTGGAATTACCATTCAACCCAGGAATCCCACACTGGGAATCTACCCAGAGGACATGAAAAACACTAAGTAAAATGGACACCTGTACATGCATGTTTATTGCAGCTCTGTTTACATTTGCCAAGATATGGAAACAACCCAAATGCCCCCAAACCAATGAATGACTGAAAAAAATGTGGTATATGTACATGATGGAGTAATATGCATCAGTCAAGGAGGACAAACATATGTCATTTGCAGCAACATGGATGTAACTAGAAGGACTCATATTAGCAGAATTAAGCCAGAAAGAAAAAGAGAAATACAGGATGACCTCACTTATATAAAGGATATAGGAAAAAACAAACAGACGAATAAGAAAAATTAGAAACAACCAACAGAACCAAACCATAGAGTGAGAGAGTGGGAGAAGGAAGAAAATGTGGCAAGTGGAGAGCACAGAAGATTAAGATGGTTAATAGGTGTTAAGTAAATGAAATGAGAGAACCCGGGGGTACACAATGATATAAGTAAGTAAGCAAATAAATAAATAAATAAACAAACAAATAAATAAATAAATGCATAAACGCATAAATGCATAAATAAATGCATAAACACACAAATAAACAAACAAACAAACGAATGAATGAATGAATGAATGAATGAATGAATGAATGAATGAATGAATGAATGAATGAATGAATGAATGAATGAATGAATGAATAAAAAGAAGTGGAGGTTGAAACAATCACCTTCTCAGTCAGGGTCTCCGGTGGAAGTGCCATTCAGGGGGACTGACTATGGACTGACTATGAGCTATAGCTTCTTTGGAACTCAAGAACTTGAAATGAAATTGCAGGGTGAGGAAGCTGACAGCACCTGTCACTGTTGGTGACTTGGTAATCAAAGTTTCACATAGAGAAAGTGACTCTCTTGACCTGGGACTACCCTGTCTTAAACTTCCTTCTTTTGTCTTGGTCAACAAGTCATTAAGGAAAACGACAGGGGTTTGCGTACTTGACTTCACCTGCTCATGGTATCTTTCAGAATCAGAGTGGAGTTCCTGTCAAAACTTGTGAAGCAGAGACTGACTGAGAAGTTGCAGATAGTTCCTGGTCATTGGAAAACTTGGTAATACTTTAACTTAAAGTCATAGCACTATTCTTCCACTCAAGATGCTTAAGTTCTCAGTACTTCATTTAGATCATCTGTATTTAGTTTTTATCTAACAACTGAAAGAGAATACTTTTGTAAAGGAAAAAAAAATGAGAGATAGTCCTTCTTTTCCCAGGACATTCAAGGGTTTATCATTGGGCAAAGTTAATTTTGGTCCTTAGGGCAAGTTTCACTTGAACATAATTCTTATACCCTTTCACACCTTCTTCAAGAATCATCCTTTGATTTATCCTTCTTCTTGTCTTTGTTAATCCCCCACCTACTTAAAATATAATTAAACTATCTTCAAAGAAATAGTAAATTTTTAAAAATAGCAAATGGAAATAGAAGTAGATAATAAATACATCATGAAAAGCAAAGAAGATTTTAAAACCCCTACCAACCACTACTGAGAAGAAATATAAAATCTAGCTTTAAATTTTCTGGCAGCAAAGGCAAAAAGGGAAATACTATACTTAGAAGGAGGAAGTTTTTGGTAAGAGTTTATTCTACACAAGTGAAAGTTTTATAAGGGCATTGTTCAGGAATTGGTTCAATGGCTAATGCTCCAGGAATGTTTTACAGAAAATGAAGCAGGAGTTCTCAAGAAAGCATTTATGCTGTAACCTTTGGTAAAAAGTACTAAAAGGGACAGCAGGAAAGGGAATAGAGCAGAAAAGTCTTCACCAATGAGAATGCACCATTGATGTTAAAGTAGAAAGAAGAGAACCGAAGTTTTGTGGAAACAAAGGTGTAAGAGTTCATATAGTTTTAAAAGTCAGTTGTATATTCAGCAAATCATCAGAAGTCCAGTGGTGGTGAACCAGAACATGAGCATAAGAAGACAGGTATGATAGATCCAGGATATGTGTTCTGCATCCTCTGCATTTTGTGCACATTCCATTAAGTTGCAGTGACATGTGTTTTTCTTCTAGATAGATTATTCCTTTGCTGCCACTAACAGTTTGCTCCAATCTAAAGTCAGACTGTAAATAGATGTCTTTCTGTATGCAGGCTCAGTCTAGCTGGTAGGATGGAGGTGACTTTTTGTTTTGTATTGACAGTCTTACATGCTAACTTTCAAGTTTTCTTTGGATTCTACATCAAAAGTATGATGAGTGGGATGTGGGTATCACTTAGTGAAATTAGGTTCCCTCTTCACTAGTAGTCAAAGGGACTCCTTAAAGGAACATGGACAGTTCAGAGGCAGCTTGACTCAGGTGTTAAAGGTGAATAAATTGTCTCAGTGACTGTGCCACTTAAGAGTTTTTGAGCCAGAGATAGGAAAATGGGGAGTACTATGTTTAAAAGCCAGACAAATTATTCCATTGGAACTTCAGGAAATGTCAGCAGATAGGGGCATTAAATCTTCAAACTGAAGCTTCCTCTCCCCTTGTATCTAACTTCACAGAAGTGCATACACTCCATCACAAAGAAGGTATGTTCAACACTCCCATGAAAACCCTTTTTGGCTATCTTGAGCTTTAATTTTAGGTTTCTTTTGTGGATTTTCATTTTCAATGGAAAAATCTGGGGCTAAGATTGAAAATTCTCTAACAGCATGCAATCATCACCTAAAAAGGCTTGGCATTGTGATTTGTGGTTTGTGAGTGACAATTCTAACTACTGTTCCAGGGTAAAATTTCTACAGATTATTTATTGATGATCAATAGCCCTGGAGGCCAGTTGTCATTATAAGATGTTACCAGGAGATATGCTATCTCTCTTCTCTAGAAGACTATTCTTTATGCCCATTGCTAATTGTGGGAGGGAAAGCTGTGCTAGTTTCTAAGATAAAAATAATCTAGAAGCTAGACATATAATAATCCTTATCCTGCAAATTTCATTCTAACAGTCACTTGTGCTCCTAATAGAGTTTGAAAATATATTCCACCTTGTCAAAGAGTTCCAAACCACATGCATAAATATGAGCTAGATATTCTGAGCTGTTTCCTAACCTTAAGTCAGTCACTTTTTGAAGCTGAATTAACACCTTTGAATCCCTGGTGTTTGAATATAACTTTGTAGCTTTAATTTAATGACTAGTACTTGAATAAACTGAAGAAATGAATGTACCCTCCAAATTTATCTAAGGACTGAGAAAAGTTTTGCATTAGGAAAATGCAGTTTAGCTGAAAGCATCTGTCATGATAAATAATAACTCAAACTCACTGTTACTTCATTTGCTAAATAAATGTGAATATCTTTCTCTAGTCTTTATTGTACTTAAACTAGAGAGGAAGTGACTCTACACCATATTATTGGAGAATATTTTTTTGCCCAAAATTCTTATTCATCCTCTACCATTGCTAAAATTACTCCCTGGTATCCAAGAGGTTCTTCTTACCAAAAGGAAAAAAAAAAAAGATATCTTTGGGAGAGTGAAAACAGAAAAGCATTAACACTTTTATAAATTTTTTGGCAGTAGATTACCAGTTTCACCTTTGGGCTCATAATGGTGTTCTTAGAAGGCTTTTAATCCCTTCTAAAGAGCTGCTTTTTTTGGCTGGGCATGGTGGCTCGTGCCTGTAAGTTTCAGCCTATGAAGTGGCCGGGGCTAGAGATCGCAGTTCAAGTCCCATTTGGGGCTGTAGCGAGACCTAGTTCCAAAAAAATAGCTGGGCATGGTGGCATGCGCCTGTAATCCCAGCTACCTGGGAATCTGAGGCTGGGGATTGCTAGTCTGTGGTACCCCAGGCAACACGAGTCTGCAGTTGCACGAGCAAAAATAGTGAGACCTTAGTCTCAAAGAACAAAAAGAAAAAGAAAAGAGCTGCTTTTTTCACATTTATCTCTTCAGAGATTGGCAGCTCCTCAAAGACTGATGATCTCTTTGTTTACCCTTATGTCTTCTTGGCTCTAATTCTTTTTGACCCCTGGTGTCTGGCAACATGATAAACAGTGCTTAATAGACAGCAATTAAACAAAAGAAATAATTATTTAATTAAAAATATAGTTAGTGACTTAAAAATCTCTTGATCTTTTTACCATAGAAACAGTCATCTTTATTTTGGATTGAACTATTTTATCTGAAACAAAATGCCACATTAAAACATTGTAGCTAAAAAATATGGCAGTGTGGTTCTTATCCCACCTCAACTGGATGTGTATCCTGTGACTGGTGTTTCACTTAGAAATATGGTAGTGCCATCCAGGTAACTGGAGAAGTAACAAATTACAGCTTATCTTGGATGATCATAGCGTGGTACTTGTACTGAAACATTCCAGTGAGATTTGTGGACTTGTTTTTGTTGAACATTTGTAAGTAAAATAATCCCAGGTCAAAACCCTCGTTGCCTCTGTCTCTGTAATTTTTAGTAATGGCTGTGATTTCCTGCCTAAGAAAAACAGTGTTAAAGTACAAAATGACTTATCTGCCACAGGAATACGGGCTAAAGGTACAAAGTACTTCGTTGTGAGGTCTTTCCCCTAGACAGTCACACCCACCACCCAGAAGTTGGTCAACCTTTTTTAGGATGCATGTAGTAGGTCAATGCCACTTAAATATCTGCCAATCTGGCCTATTGTTGAGTCTAAATGTCTTTAACAAGATGGACCCTTTTGGGGAGATCCCCAATGATCCTCTTCGTGATGTTCTTCAGCTCGGTGCTCTGAGAACAGTTGTCAGTCTCAATCAGCAATGCTACTGCCAAAAACCAAAAACCAACCAAACAAATAAAATAAGCTTCTGGGAAATATTTCCTCCATCTTAAAAAGAGAACACAAGAAAGGACAACTCTTGTTTGTCATTAATCATATGGCCTAGAAGTGATGCAGCCACCTTAATTCCCTCTCAAGGAAGATATGAACATGTTATAGTCAGAGACATAGAAATGACAGGGCAAAGACACTGGATTCACAAAAGTATGCTAATTCTCAATTGCTCTACTTCTGGACTTCTATATTCTAGACAATGTCAAAATAAAGTCTTCCCCCCCTCTATCCATGAGGTGTGTGTAATCAAGATCCACAACCACAGAGAGTTCTGAACACTGTGTAGACAGCTTTTCCTATACCTATTTACTTACCCAACCACCTATCTACCTATTTCTGGTAAAGCTTAATTTATAAAGAAGGCACAGTAGGACATTACGAATAACTAATAATAAATAGAACCATGCTGAAGCAAAAGGGAAGCTTTAATTTTTTTCAACCCTTGGGATCTGTTGCATAATTCTGAGGAGGGAAGGCTCGGAGACCTGACCTTTTCTTCCTGAGAAAAGGACTTTTACTGGGCTCTTTGGTTTGCCCTTGAACTAACTGGATAATGAGCCAGAATACTTCCACCTGGCTGATGACCAGAGGCAACACCATTTATAGGTCCAGTACAGTAAGCTGAATAACTGGAACGTATTGTCATTTGAGTTTTTTCAACTACAGCAATCCAATGGAGAGTTTGGGGCTGCAATTCTCTTGTCAATTAGCTATAATAGAAAGTTACATCACTAACAGGAACTTCTATGCATTCTGTGTCTTGGGAATTCTGGTAGTCTTTACAAACCTGATGCATGCAAATAATACTAATACTTGAAAGTTGCTATAATGGGCATGTGTGATTCTAAGATTCCATGGAGTGATGTTTCTGTAATTCAGATTGGACTCTAGGACTTGTGCCGCAGTACTTATATCAATTAAAGAATTACAGTAGCTCTCTGTCAACTGGGGATGGCTACCAAGGCCCATTGGTATCTGAAACCAAAAGTTGTATAGAACCATATGTATACTATATTTTTTACCTATTCATGCATTACCTTTTATAAAATTTATGATTTGGCACAGTAAGAGATTAACAATAACAAAAAAAAGAACAATTACAATAATATGTTGTCATAAAATATATGTGAATGTGCTCTCTTTCTCAAAATATATTATCGTGTATAGTATTTGCCACAATTAGCCACAAGTAATGAAAGCTGTGATGTGATCAGCAAAAATAAAGATAAGAGAAACGACTGTAAAGTAATAACAGTTACTATTTACCAGACATGTTAAATACACCGTACTAGAATATATTTTACCTCTCAAAACTCAGTGAGACAGGTATAATTATAAATAACAAAAGATAAGCTCAGACAGGTAAACAAAACTTCCCCAAGGTCACACACAAACTAAGTAACAGAGATACAAAATATTCCATGGCTCTCTAATTTCATGTAGTTTCTGTTGACAAAAATTATAAAGGTTTCATAGGCCTATTATTTTCTGTTTTTAAAACAGAGTAAGTAATGTTAAAAACAACAGTGGCAAAAATAAAGAGGCGAAAAAATAAAAATAATAATAGTAAACAAAAACAACAGTGGCAGCAACAAGAGTAGTATAGGAAGTAAACTTTTTTTAAGAAACTTCTGAGACTTCCTCCCTTTCCAAATTTTTGGATTTTAACCTCAAATTTTTGGATTACCTGATATTTGTATTATTATTTTATTGTCATCATCTTGTTCATTCAGCTGATTCCAACTAATTGGGTCAGAATGACTTTATTCTAGATTTCTAATCCTATTGGTGAGTAAAATTCAGGCAGAAAGTTTCTTCAGGGCATAGTGAGAAACCCTTCCATAATGACAGAAACCACAGATGATTAAAGAGAACAAAGCACCTAACTTCATTACATGAGAAATCTCTCTTTGCTGATCCTGTTTAGTATAGAGACCGATGAGATGGGAGACAAGAGCAAAATACAGTGACAGTTCGACTTAAAATTCTTTTAGAAGATTTTCCTTGTGTAAGTTGCCTTTGACTAGAACTGTGATAGAAGTCACTGACTAAAAAAATTTCTCAGAATTAGTTCACCAAGAAACTTTATCTTCTAGAAATGTTATCCCAGGTTTCTTAAAATAGAGCTTGCATACTTGAAGTCATACTTTCCTGCGCTGCTTTCTCTTGATTATAATCACCAATTTCTCCTTTTAATGTTGAAAATGGCAAAGGAGAAACAAGGAGTTGTATTGATTTAGGGATTATTGTGGAGGGGAAAGAGATCTCAGACTCCTTGGTTTGGCTTCACTGGAGGGAATCCGACCAGCTCTAGGGGAAAGTGCCACAGCTCAATGAGCTCCTTGGTTTGGACAAGACACAATAAAAAAAAATAGAAGAGCCATTTCAAAACATCGTATGAAACGGATGAAAAGGAACAAAAAAAATTTTTTTGAGACTAGATCTAGCTATGTTGTCCAGGGTAGCCCAATCCCCAGCTTCAGCCTCCCAGGTAGCTGGGATTACAGGTGTCTGCCACTGCGCCCAGTTGCTTTTTGGAGAACTAGGTCTCACTATATTGCCCGGGGTTGTCTCCATCCCGCCAACTCAAGCAATCCCTGTCCTCTTACCTCCCAGCGCTTGGATTATAGGCGGGCACCACCACCCCGACTCAAAAATAAATTTTAAAATAGCTTTCACTGCAGTATAATGACATAATATTATATAATTTCAGGTATCTATTATTATAAATCAACATCTATAAATACTACAATGAGTTTACCACTCAAAGTCCAGGAATTATTTATATTTATGCAACTGATGATAGAAATTGACATCTATGTGTAAAATTTTTACAGAGAGGAGAATCTTTGTTTTATTATTATTTCTTATTTTTTTAATGACATCTTTAGCCCATTTTCTTCTCTCTGTATTTCAATGAATATATTTCTTCCTAAGCCCTGGTTGGCAGCAGCTCAGCTCTCAATCTAATTGACTGGGCAAGTTCAGCCCTTTAGAAGGCTTCCTTCGTTGGTTATTTCTAGACCCACAAGAAATACTTCCAAGTTCACAGCCTATCAGGGTATCCCTCATCACCTCATGACCTGTGCCAATTCATCCCCTCTTTGCTCCTTCTATATGTGGACACAGTTTGTTTCAGTTCTCTGAAACAAAACTAAGACCAGGCAGTCATGTTTAATCAAATCTCACTGCTGTTTTAGGAATTATCAAAGGGATTAAAGAATGAAACACTTAAAAACTGATATAAAACTAGAAATGTCCATGATCACTGGATTATGTCCCTACAGGTCTTCTACTGGTGTTTTTGTCCTTAAGTCACAACTGTCTTTCAGGATCCAGTGTCAACCTGAGCTTCCTTCTTCACCAACGCAAACCTTCAGAGCCTCCAAGGTTCCTTCTCACTCCCAGACCCAAAGAAATTTCTTCTGGAATAAGACTCCTCTTGATATAGGGTAGTGACGCAGTTAAAAAAATATATTGGCGCCAAAATACCCTGGTGGGAGGAGTATGAAAAAACCCTGAGAGAAAATGGGCAGTTGGAAGAGAGGGCATATAAAAAGGGCGGAACAAGGAGAGAAAAGAAAAAAGGAAAGGAAGGAAGGACATGAGAATGGCGGACTGATTGAACAAGCCCACGTGGTCTGCCAGAGGAAGCCCCCTGAAAGAGAGAGTTGATGGTAGCAAGGAGCCATGCAGAAGAGTAGCTAATGTGGAGAGTGTGGCACCTCACCAAGGTGGCATAGTGAGCAGGTACCTGGATGACCAGGGATTTGGAAAGCTGTTTTGTGCATCAGCAATTGTGGGAGAAATGTGAAGAGACATGGAGAAGTGGAGCAGCTCGAAACACTGGAGAAGAAGTAAAGAGATGATGCTAGAGGAAGACTGGACTTTGCAGTGCCTGCCTCAGTTCGGGAGAAGCAAAGGGCACCATCTTGGACATGTGTCTCTGGGAACTTTGGGACTAAAAATGGTGACTGGGGTAAGATAACTGGCCACTTGTGGCTTTGAGGACTTTTCATTTTCCCTGTTGAACTCCCTTGTTAATAAATCCTGTTGTTAAACTGCATTTGTCTGGCAACTGCTATGCACGGGTGATGCGGACCTGTGGTTTGTTGGTTAGAGGCTTCTGCCCCTTTCAACCTGATTATCACGCTCACAAGAAACAAACTTGTTTCTACTTTATGGAGCTGATCTCCCCACACACACACTTAAAAAAACACATTTTTTTTTGTTTTTGTTTTTGTTTTTTTGGCTTCAGTTCTGCTCCACTGTAAAGTTAAAATAAGTGTTTCTCCATGTTTAAAAAAAAGACAATTTTTCTTAAAAATGAACTCAATATCTCCACTTTTTATAGGAGCTTCAAACTTCCCTTATCCTTTCACAGAGGCTTGAGGGTGCAGTACCCCATAAAACGAGAATGAGGCAAGAGTGTTGATATCACCATAAATATTGTAATCCCCATTTTAAAAACAAAACTAAATGCAGTTAATCCTATTAAATTTTCTTAAGAATCACTGGTGACTATATTTCCCTGAATATTCTCCTTTCCTGAAAGAAAGTTTCTATGTATGATTCCTTGGTCTAGAATGTCAGACTCCTGACATTATTATGGAATTATAGCAATACATTAGTAAATAATTTAATAACACAAAGGCATTTTTTCCTAGTGAAATAAATAAGCACAATTTCAGTTTCATAATCACACACTAGAATACTTTGTGTGCTCCCACCAACACAGCAGAGAAACCAGGATCTAGGTGAGATCATCAGTGAAATTAGCGTCACTTGAAGCTATGGCCTGTTGTTTAAAATTGCTACCTTGAAATCATCTTTTATAATGAAGTCTCTTGTAAGATCTCCATTTTGCCAAAAGCCTTATTAAGTGATTTTGTCTGCATTTCACATTTCTTTTACTTTTGTTATAAAAATGAACTTGCAGCAAGTTTTTGCCAACTTCATTCAACATGGCAGTTTTATTAATGAGGAAAATAATTTTTTTGTCCATCTATAGTAAACTAGCTTCTCATGATCTTATATTTCATTTCCCTTTCTAAGAAGGTGTAGTCCCTATATTTCCATAACTCCTTATGTGCACACCCTAGTTTTTCTCTGTAGGATTTCACTCAGCGGAGTGACGATATATGCCATGGCCGTGAAATCCTTTCTTTCTTTTTTCTGAATCTCTCCCTTCCTTACACTGCTCCCATGCTCTCTTGCACTGCTCATTTTAGCTTTTTGATAATTGACAGAGTCAATGCATTGGTCTGAAGTTTGTCTATTGCAATACTGTGGCATCTGGAGATACCATCTTTACTCTTTTGAAGTAATTGGTAGTCTTACTCCACTCGCATTCTTTTAGATCTTCCCCATTTCTACTTCTACCCTAATACTGTAGTTAATTGCATGATCTAATTGGGTTCCAGAGTTCTACTATTGAATTTAATAAAAAAAAGAAATCACCTCAATTTTTTTTTCAGAGTTTCTGCTCATCTCTAAAGGGGTGATATGTATGGAGGGAACTTGAGGACAGAAAATCAGACTGAAAACCTGTCACCTAACATTCAAATAAAGTAGGTAAGTTCTTCAACCTCCTCTAAGCTTTAGCTTCATCATCTTTCAAAGGAGATTAATACTGATCTCACGTATGTTGTCAGGATTTAGTGAGATCATAGGCCTGAACATGAACCCCTCAAGGTCATTGGTAATCATGAAACACAAGGACAGATATGTCACATGAGGAAGATTAACAAAACAATGTTGAGGCACTTAGGCAAATATTTCAGTTAGCACAGCAGTTATATATTTTATATTATTCCATAGGAAAGCAAAGTTAATCCATCAGAAATGTGGTATAACACATAACATGCTTGAGTGGGTGTGTATGGATAGATTTTGTTTAAAGATGATATACAGAAGAGAGAAAAGACAAAGTTCAAGTTGGGTTCAGACCAAATTGTAGAAACACTTGAATAAAACCTAAGTGAAAGTCTTCACATAGAAAATAGAACCAGTGTTTTAAAAGCAGGTAGAGATACCCCTTGAGAAGGCTAAAATAAGTTGAGTCTGAAATGGGATGGAAAGGAAGAACAGACTGTTGTTAGCCTGGTGTCTATTTGAATATGCTGATGTGAGTTTTGAACCTGTATGAGTTGAGTTAGTGATGTCACAGCATAGCAATGATAAATTATAAAAGAAATTTCAGGTTTTTAAACTGAGATGATAGGAGCTATCCGTGAAGAAATATCCAAGAGCAGAAGTACAATGTTGAAGTTCTGGGAATGTGTTCAGACTGCAATATATAATTAGAATCATTCAGAAGAAAGTTTAAAGTTATAAGAAAAGAGATGATAGAGAGCTATATGGAAAGCAGAAGAACAATATAGTTGAAGGGCAAACAATATTATTGAAGGGCAGAGAATTTTTTTTTATAAAATAGGGGTTAATTGACATGGGAGTAGTTGAGAAGGAAGATATAGGAAGATTATACTGGGCTCCTGGTTCATGTTCTCTTTATATCCTCAAATTTAGTTTTACTTAAAAAAAATTTTGCCCTAAAATCTGTTCTTCTTTATTTCTCTCTACTGCCAAGACACTCATCACATCCTGCCTTGATTTACACAAACTCCTTGTTATTGGCCTCTTTCTCATCATTTCCCTAACCAGTCTTTGCCAAATGTTACTGCCAAGTCCATTTTCCTTTCCTGCTGTTCAGACTTTGTTTCTCTCACTCTGCTTTGGCTTCTCTGCACCTTCCAGCCTCCCCAAGACTCTGTACCTCCTTACAATTCTTCTTCATCTTTCCCATAACTCCCAGTCTTTGCCTCACCCTGACTCCTTCCTCTGGCCCTGTCACCTCCTCTGACATCTTTAGCCATCAGATTCAGGCACTCAAAACCTCAGCCCAACACCCTACGTATACCTCCCCCACTGGCTTTCCAACTCTTGCACATCGACAGAGATCCTATTCTGCTAGAGAGAAACTCAGTGTATCTACCTCCTTTATGAAGCTTGCTAGCTCTAATAACTCGATGCCATTTGCTGCTTTCCCCCAGAGTATACAAGAGTATTGCTTGTACTGTACTCTTCTGTGTCCCTATTACCTCTAGGGCCTTATATTATTTGTTCTGGAAGAACATGATTTCATTACTGTCAGATGATTTCTGCTCCTTGTAAAGCACTTATTGGTGTACCTTGGGGTGCTGCATAAATAATACAAATCTCACAATGCCTCTCTGATGAGAGGACTTAAGCCCAACCAGTCTTTCCAAAAGCACCTTGAGTTTTGTCTCAGTAAAAGCCTGGAAGAAAACCATATCTGTCAAGAAAGAGGAAAAGATTAATGTACAGAAAGGAAGCTATATTTTCTATTGTCCTCAAAAAAATAATGTTCACCAAAAAAAATGTATCTTAGTGAATAAGAAACACGGTGGATAGCTCAGTTCAAACTCTTCTACGGATAGAGAAACATTTCTCAAGGACATTTACTGCCATCATAGAAGGTAACCATTTGCATTGTCACCTCTGAAGGTAAATTTCACTCACCACAGATACTAATGTACCTCATTTCTGAGAAAACACCACAAAGTCTAGATGATTCATTTTAAATAAGGCCTATATTTACAAATACAGAAACATTATAGAACGATAGAATAGCATAATAGTCCCCAAGAGCATGATCTAAATAATTGCTACTCAATTGTACATTTTCCTTTTAACAAAAATGATTTGAATACCTTTTATCTATTTAAAAGTGCTTGATAATTTTGCAAAGTATACAAGTTGAATATCAGAGCAACGTGCGCCTTTTTGCATTCTATTTCTTTTAAATGATAAAAAAAGCCTTGATATTCAACATCAAACTCTCATTTTCAACAAGAATCAGAAAACTGTCAAAGACAAACTGTTTTCCTTCACACAAATGACTTGATCATGGATAATAAAATTGCACAAACCCAAAGCCTAAATAGCCATGTAAATGGGTTCTATGTTTTTTGAGACAGATGGTGGATCACAACAGTGATGGGTTATGAATTCCAAGATGATCATCCTCTAGAATATGATAAAAAGTGAGTGAAGTAGACTTAGAATACAATTAAAATGGAACCAAAATAGAAAAATCACATCAATTTGTAAGAGATCAAGGAGACAGAAGCAGAGAGCATATAGACTTTATTAGACACACTGGGAGAAATACCATTTTGAATAGAAACATTACACATATATTAACAGAAAGAAATTGGAATGTATTTCAATAGGTTCAGAGGCATTAGCTGTATCATTCCATGTCATGTTCAGTACTGTAGAAATTTGCAGCCTAGTGCATCTACCAGTTACCTCACCATTGCCACTGGCAAAGAGAAGTGCCCGCTAGCCCTGGTTATAGTTGGAACTCTTAATCTCCTGTGTCTAGTTCTCTGCTGCTTGAGAGTAAAACAGGAACTATTATATAAGACAAAACTAAAGAATGAGATCCTATGCTTCAGTGGGACTTAAAGTAACCTAGACTGAAGTTTAGATTTTTTTTTATCTAGGTAAGGCTCAAGAGTCATCATTTGTCTGAAGGCCAGTAATAAATGAATTCCAGGAAGGCAGGGACAAATAAGGAACAGAAAGAATCAAAGTCATGACTCCCTTGATATATATAATTGTGCCATTTAGCTATATTATTTTACATGGACATACACTACATACATGCATCTGTGTCTGCCTATACCCTAGCTTGTCTCCCACCACTCTTTCCCTCTTTCCCTACATTCCACAGCAGTTAGTCTTTTCTAAGACGGCCCAATACAGAGCCCTCATGCTTACTCCTTTGCCCGTGCTTTAACTAGAGTACCTTCTAATCAGCTTTAATCCTCCTTTCAATATTACTTCTGCTAAGACAATTTCAAAGAAACCTGCAAGTTTTCTTCCATGTGCTGTGGTTAATTGTAATGCCTGTTTCTTGGGTAAACAGTAAACTCTCCTGGGTAAAGAGGTATCCCATCTTTGGGTGGTTGTTATTTTCTTTCTTTGGTACAAATAGCAGGGCTTAATAGAGTACTTAGCCCAGCCCACAGGAAAAACTCAATATTAGTTGAATTAAAGGAGAAAAAAGTATTATTTTGTGTTACCTGAGCACATCACAAAATCCTGATGCACAGCTGAAACCCAGATCTTGGACTCCAAAGGAAGACCACTTGTTGATATATAATTGCATGTCTTTATCTCCTAGAGGGACATGGAAAAATTAAGGCTTTCCCTGTGGATATTCTGGTAACCAGGAAAAGTAACAGGTGCCTGGAATTTAGGAGCAACTGGAAAATAGAAAATGCCTCTGGCATGTCTGTCTAGAGATAGTGGTAACCAGCACCGTTACTCTTTGTGGTATGCAATGCAGAGTTATGAACAAGGCAGTGAGAGATCTCCAGACATACCAAATATAAGTAGACGGCAAATGGCAAGAGGTTTTGGGGAGACCTGGAGTGATTTCATGGAAACTGAGGTATGTTATATAATCTATTTCAATTTAAGATTGCTAAGTATTTTAGTATGATGTTACATGGCCATTGTACTGGAAAAAGGAATTCCTGGTTTAAGGGATGCATTCAAGAGAGTTCATCCAAGTGGGTCTGAAACACTGGAAGTTAAGAGGAAATCTCAGAGATCTAAGAGGAAAGTCGCTGCTGTTGTCAGTGTGCATTGCTGATGTGTCATGTTACATATTATGAAAAACTAGTTCACCAAGTCATGACTCCTGAATGAGAGACCTATCAAAGAATTCTGCTCACAGGGTATATCTGCAATACTTGCTTTGAAAAATGAAATACATGCTTTCATTTTTGTTCCACAGACCATTTAGGAAACTTTGCATCATATCCGTTTCTTGGAGAGCAGATAGCACAATGATGGAAAGTCCTGTTTTAGGGAAGTGTTCATTTGACCCTAAAGTTTTACTTTCTGAAAATATGCATGTGTCCATCAGGATTGCCTTTGCAAGGTTGCTGAATTGAGAAAGCCCCATCCCTCAATAGTTTAAAACACCCCAGATTCCAGTGTGATTATTTGAGTGATTTAAAAGACTAAGATATGTATTTCCTTCATGCTAAGCATCCATTGTTGGGTGACACATGTTTTCTACTTAGCCACTTCCAAGTCTCTTTTTTCCCTTATATGTGATCTCTATACAACCATAATGACCTAACACATGCAAAATGCTTTAGATATTACTTGTGGTACATAAGTACCACTGATTAATTGTTGGTTGCTATTGTTATTATGTTATGTCCAATTCTTGCAGAAATGCTAATACATGATTATTTTAGCAAGTTTGATGTCATGTTCCTAGAGGAGATAATCTAAATAAGCATCAAATCTATACTGCATTTTTCTTATTTGGGACAGAAAAGTCAAATCACCTTAGAAATGATCAAAGTGATAAAATCTGGAATAATTTGAGTATGTGATTATTGCTAGATAAATGTAGCCAAGTGACTATTGAACTCATGAAAGTTGAGGGAAAAAAATCTTAATTTATTACTCCACCACAAATATGTGCATACTGGTTGAAACAGCCCTCTTTCACATGCATTACCTTCAGACTGAGGCAAATCATTTGCAATATTATTAAAAAAATTTTACTATATATTTTATTTTTATAAGTCAATCTGATATCCTCTAATCTCTGGGTTGTTATATATCATCCACACATCATTCATTCCATTCACTCAAAGCATCATCTTCATTTCCAGGTATTTCTGTTGGTGATTGGTCAAGAGAAGCTGAATCTTTGTATCTCATTGAACTCAACTCAGGCTGTATCTCAGTTGATGAGCCTCTTGCCCCCCAAAAAGACTTGACTGCCGCCCTGAAGATAGGGGAAAAGAACTTGATGAAATGAAAATATGAAATCAACAGAATTATAGATACCTTTTCTCTATATAGGAATGCCTCCTTCATCGTGATTTCATTTAGTTGTTGCATCTGCTCAGATCTACCAAGTTATAATGTCCATGTGGCCATTAGAAGTATTCTCATGTAAATGGTGTTCTTACGCAAAATTCTAGCCAGGTGTGGTGGCACAGGCCTGTAGTCCAAGCACTGGGAGGCAAGAGGCTTGGGATCACTTGAATTCACAGGTTCGAGACTACCCAGGGCAATATAGCAAGACTTGGTCTCGAAAAAGCGGCCGGGAGCCGTGGCAGGTACCTGTAATCCCAGCTACCTGGGAGGGTGAGGCTGGACATTACTGAGTCTGCGGTACCCTAGGCAGTACCCAGGCAATGTAGTGAGACCTAGTCTCAAAAAAAAAATCTCATATAAAAGCTCTCTTAGCTCAGGGAACAAATCATGAGATGAAGGAGCCTGAACTGGGAGAGTGGCAGAAAGAATGAAGGAGCTGGATGGTTTCAAGACACATGAGAGATGTGTCAAGAACAAGTTTTTGAATTCACTGGAAAAAGGAGGGGGAAGACAAAAAATGTCAGTCAAGAATGATGATTCCATTGTGATCCTTCACCTACCAGTTTAAAATTATGAAGATGAGTACAAAGATCACGAATACACAGATAACGACTCCTACAGTCAGCACAAAAACCAGGACTGCATCGGTGTCTGGTCGACTTGTTCTTTTCATCTGCACCTCTAGAGGAAAAAAAACCACATTAACAGATGATTATTGTTACTGGGGTGTGGAAAGAGGGAATGGTTCAGAAACTTTGTATCTGAAAAAACTCTAGAAAAACACAGAAAGGATAAATGGGGAAAATCACTAATGAACTCTGCACATTTGAGATTGCCATCAGAGACACATAAAAAGAATCTAACAATGCACATCCTGTATGCCCACCACCTAGATACTACTGTCAACATTTAACAAGTCATCAAGTCACGGATCAAGCTTTTTTTAATGTATTTCAATATAATTTGCTGATGTTTGTATCCCTCTTGCAATATTCCTCTACAGGCTTATCACTAACTAGAACTCAGTATTTGTTTATGTTTTCTTTTGAAGTGAATTTCATAGACAGTGACTTGCACAAAGCCTTAAGCACACATTTGTTTAGCTTTGGCAGAGGAAATACACACGATTAAAACTACCGTCAAGACAACATACAACTACTACACCACAGGAAGTTCATGAGTTTCTCTCAGTAATTTCTTGTCCCGTTCTCCACAGTCTGATATTTACCCAAAGTCCTGATATTCTTTCCACCATACTGCAGTTTTGTCTATTCTAGGCCTTCATAGAAATGGAAATCTACACCATGTTTTCATTCATGTAATGCTTTTGTTTTCAACGTAATGTTTTAGAGATTCACCCATATCATTGCATGGCCAATAATACTTTTACTTTTTTATAACTCAGCAGTATTCCTTGAGTTGTTTGTTCATTCTCCTACTGATGAGAATGTTCTAGTTAGTGGCTAGTATAAATAAACTGCTATGAACATTGCTAAACAAATTACTTTATAATCATACATTTCCATTTCTCATTTAAATAACTAAGATTGGAATTGCTGGTTCCTTGGGTACAGGTACACTTGGTTTTCTAAAAAACTACAAGACCTTTTCCCAAACTAATAGTACTGGTTGTACATGTTTGTGAATTTTATCTCCTGATTTTGGCTGGCCTATTCGTTTTCCTTATGATTTCTTTTAATGAGCTGAAGTTTTTAATTTTATTAAACTGAATCTATCAATGTTTCCTTTTATGGAGATTGTATTCTGAGTCATTTCTAAGAAACCCTGTTTGCTCCTGAATCATGCAGACCTTCCATGTTGCCTTTTAAAGTTTTGTGATTTTAGCTTGTACATTTAGGACTATAGTACATTTTTAATTTTTTTTATATAAGGGAATGGATACATCTCATGATATTTCAGATATATTTACATACCATTTTTAAATCAGACATTTGTTCCCATCTCTTTCAGTTCTTCCCATAAATAAGGCTATTCAGGACTTAAAGCCAGACTTCTACATGCATTACAACACTGTCACATTGTAAACTGTTGAATAATCAATTTACATCAAGTATTACTTACTTTGTCAGTTATGTAGTTTTCTTCAGGCTCGTCCTGATTCCTAAATCATAGACTCATAACAGACTCACATGGGGAAGAATCAGAGAGATCATCTCATGCAAATATTGAATTACACAAATGAATAAAACATTGTCCAGGGAGTTTTAATAACTTGTGCAAGTTATGTTTTATATATTTTAATATTTAATTTTAGTAAATACCACACTATCAGAAGTAGCCTTCTAGAGGGGCAATTTCAATTGCTTATTTGTCCAGATACTCTCCCTACTCTTTAGCACCATGGATTGTAACACTTCATTTTTCCTTGTAATTCTAGACCCAGTAAATTCAATTTAGCCATCTCAGTAAACAAATTCAAGTTTGATAGAAAAAATATTCCAACATTACTGGTTTTTAAAAAATATTTGCATTTTATATATATATATATAGAAGAGGGTAGAATTTTCAAGTACAAATAAGAAACTCCTTTTAGGATTAAAACCTGAGGGAAAGTGAGAATGTAAACTAGTTCAACCACTATGGAAAGCTGTGTGTACCACCCTCAAATTAATGAAAATGGAACTACCATTTGACCCAGCAATTGCTCTTCTGGGAATCTACCCAAAAGAGACCTCAATGTGGGTACAAAGGGACACCTGTGCTCGGATGTTTGCTGCAGCACTATTTATAACTGCAAGGACTTGGAAGTACCTAAATGCCCTAAAACAGATGACTGGATGAAAAAAATGTGGTACATATATAAAACGGAATATTACTCATTGATTGAAAATGACAAATTTGATGATTTTATGATAACATGGATGTACTTAGAAGAAATCGTATTAGCGGAAACAAGTTGGAAAGAAAAAGACAGAAACCAAATGGTTTCACTAATATACAGGATATAGGAAAAAAAAGATAAATAAAAGACATGAGGAAAAGTAAAAACAAGCTAAGCACCAAACAACTTGGGGCAGGGGACAAAGGGGGGAGTGGTGGGAAGGGTGGGGGGGGGCGAATCCCTGGGATTACAAAGACGTGAAATTTATATATAAATAAATTATTTTTTAAAAAACTTGAAGGGAAGAAGAGCAAAATTCCTTTACATTTAGCCACTACCTTGTAATACCAGCCAAGAGAGAATTGGTGGGGTGTATTGAGATTTTAATTCATTTTAACAGTACCTGTCTTGCAAGGGCTACTGACATTTTTACAGCTAATTTAAAAAATGGAGTGCATTTCCTATTGAAATTTTCTAATGAAATACAGGATGAATTTCAAAGTCTCACTTTTAAAAAGAAAACAACTAAGTTTATCTTTGTGTTAGTTTTCCAGAGCTACCATAACCAACTTCTACACACTGGGTAACTTTAGAAAATGTCTCACAGCTCTGGAGACTAAAAACCTGAAATCAGATATTGGTAAAATCAACATGCAAAGGCTCCTGGGGAGAATCCCTTGCCTTTTCCGCCTCTGGTAGAGTAAGATGTTCTGTATCTTATGGCAGCTTAATTCCAATCTTTGTTTTAGCCTGTCTTCTTCCCTTTGTGTCTTGTTGCCTCCACATGACACATTCTCTCTCTCGCTTGCTCGCTCCCTCCCTCTCTCCTGCCTCACAACACCCCACCATGTCTACCCTCCTTCCAAATTTGTTTCTTTTTTGAAGGCTAGCAATCATATTTGATTAAAGGTCTTCTCTATTCTAGCATGATCTTCTCTTAAGCAAACTAATTTCACACGCAGTGAACATTGTATTCATGGTCACATCCTTTGGCTCTCTTGTCTTTTCAGGAGGAACACAATTCTATGCTAAACAAAAATGGCAACTATGGCAGAAGTGAAAAATTTGACATATAAGGGAATGGATGGCAATTTTTCCTCAAGTAGTACATATTTACCATAAAAATATTTTAATTATGTATTTGTTTCAAGCTAAAAGTATATTGTGTGGTCATTTCCAGCCAAATATTTGTTTGATATTTAAATAGCCAAAGAATATGTTTCAGTGGTCTACCTTATTGTCCATTTTAAAGGGAAATAATAGATACCAGACTGTTCTGAAAACATTTTGTGAATTAACTGGTGCATATACTAGGATAGCAGAGTTAACCCACTAGTCCTGGATTGCTACAAGGGAATGAAATCAACTCTGCCACATTTGAGGACTGACATTTCGGGGTCTGTGTTCCAGTCCAGCTTATGTACCATCAAATGCATGTTGCCTTCTATTCATGGGAAGAGTTGGTGACCTAGAGTCTTACTAAAACCAGTGTGTGGATACAAAAGTTGAGAATGGTTCCCTGAATTTTTTACTATACTGAACTAGAATTTATTCACATATATTCACCAAAGGATGTTTGGTCCTTTTTTTTGTCTTATAAAATACTGAAATTACTCTTAGTAGCACTTGATATTTCAATGTTAAAATAAATTTATTAGTTTTGACCATAGCTGTCTTTTAAAGATACTGAACATTCTGATTCATTCATCTGTTTGGGGACATTTGGGTTGTTTCCATATCCCAGCTATTGTAAATAGTGCTGCAATAAACAACTGATAGAGGTGTTTTGTTGAATTATTGCTTTTGTATCCTTTAGGTAGGTTCCAAAAGTGGGATTGCTAGATCAAATGGTAGTTCCAGTTTCAGTAGTTTGAGGGTTCTTCACACAACCTTCCACAGTGGCTGGACCAGTTTGCATTCTCACCAGTAGTGTAAAAGTGTTCCTTTCTCTCCACATTCATGCTAGCATGTGTTGTTGCCTTTTTTTTTCTTTTTTTAATATGGGCCATTCTTACTGGTGTAAGATAGTGTCTCATTGTGGTTTTAATTTGCATTTCCCTGATTATTAGTGATGGTGAGCATTTTTTCATATGCCCATTGGTCATTTGTATTTCTTCTTTGGAGAAGTGTCTTTTTAGTTTTTCTCCCCACTTTTTGACTTGGGCTTTTTGTTTTATTTTATTTTTGTTAAGTCGTGTGAGTTCTTTGTGGATCTTTATTATCAGACCCTGATCACTTATCTGGAGAGCTAAAAAGTTTTTCTCATTCAGTCGGGTTTTTTTTTGTTTTGGTTATTGTCTCTTTTGCTGTACAGAAGATTTTTAACTTGATGTAGTTCCAACTGCTTGTGTTCCCCTTCGTTTTTTTTAGCATCTGTAGATGAAAGAGGTTTCTAAAGTATAAATTTTGGAGTGCTTTGCCCATGTTTTCTTCTATGTATTTTAAGGTCTCAGGTCTTATATCCATTTTGAGTTGGTTTTTATACTTGGTGTGGGAGAGTAGTCGAGATTCATTCTTTTGCAGGTAGCAGTCTAGTTTTCTCAGCACCATTAGTTGAAGAGCCTGTCCTTGTTCCATGTGTGTTTGTTGCCCCTTTGAAGTCTCTTAGTTGATCATCCATGTGTGACTTTATTTTTCTTTGTCTTCCTGGCTTATTTCTGTTAACGTAATTCCTTCTAGATCTATCGATGTTATCACAAATTCATCAAATTTGTCTTTCTGATTGGTGAATAATGTTCCATTGTGTACATCTAACCACAATTGCACACTGTTAAAAGAAACAGAAGAAGACACAAAGAAATGGAAAGACATCCCCTGCTTTCAGTTCTGTCCCTTTGCTTTGTGTGTCTGTTTGTATCCCAGTACCATGCTGTTTTAATGATTATGGCTTTGTAGTATAATTTAAAGTCTGGGAGTACAAACACTCCATTCTCTCTCTTTTTGGTCAGGAGAGTTTTGGCTAATCAAGGGTTTTTTTTATTCATCCCTATGAATTTCAATAGTATTTGTTCTATTTCTTCCAAGAGCATCATTGAGATTTTTGCTGGAATTGCGTTGAATCTGTAGATTGCTTTTGGTAGGATGGCCACTTTGATGATGTCGTTTCTTCCAGTCCACGAGCAGGGGATGTCTTTCCATTTCTTTGTGTCTTCTTCTGTTTCTTTTAACAGTGTGCAATTGTGGTAGATGTACACAATGGAACATTATGAACATGATGAATTTGTGATAACATCGATAGAGCTAGAAGGAATTACGTTAACAGAAATAAGCCAGGAAGACAAAGAGAAATATTGGAGGATCTCACCTATATGCAGGATATAGGGGAAACAAACAAACAACAGGACAAGAAAAAATTAAAACTATCAGCAGAACTGAAGCATAGAGCAAGAGAAGGGGAGGGAGAAAAAATTGGGGGAGGGATGGGCCCAAGAGATTAAGATGATGGTTCACGAATGACAAGGAGGTGGGAGAACCTCAGGGTAGACAACAATGTAAAAAATATATGTGTGTGTGTGTGTGTGTGTGTGTGTGTGTGCAATCAATTTTAAAAAATTAGCAGGGAGCACCTGGTCAATCAGCTTTCCTGAGATAGGCCTGTCTTAGAGGTTAATGAGAAATATGATTCTGTAGAAGCTTTAACTTCTAGGGAATTATGTAAAGATGGGTGCAAGGAGACCAATTTAGACCAAGATGAGTGGAAGAAAGAAAGGAAATAATCTTTTTTGAATTTTCATGTTTGATGAAACATTCTAATCATTCTAAATTATCTTCTTAATCATTCTAAAACATTTTCATAAAAGATTGCAGAATTTAAAAAAAGAAGAAAGAGACTTGTTTCTCTTTTAATATTTATTCATCTACAGGTTTCAAATGATTTGTTTTTACTAATTATAGCTATTACACAAGCATTAAAAAATAAAGATACCAAACAACAATTCGATGAAAGTTATAACTTACTTTTTTAAATCACCCCCAAAATACTTAGCTTGTTTTCATTTTAATAAAGGATAATATGTTGTATGGAAGCTCTAGCTTATAGCATAAATATTTAGGATTCAGAAATACTTCAAGAAATCCATGAATTCCCTTAAAATCACAAGTAATTTTTGACATGTATGTATTTATGAGTATTATTTTGGTAGGACACTTTCCCAAGTCTTGATTGATTTTCAAAAGAACTTGTGTCTAAATCCTCCACACCCCCAACAACAAAGATGACAACAATAAAAGCGGTTGAGAGTAACTTAAGGAACTTGGTTGTTGTGGCTTTTTTTTTTTTTTTTGGTAATTAATATCACAGTTTAAGTTAAAAGGATATGTACAAGAATCTACCTTGAAAGGGAAAAACAGTTCTAACATTCAAAACTATGTTTAAGATAAGATTTACTCTTTGTGACTTACATTGTCACACTGATACACAGTGATATACACTGAGGCCTATATTACTGTTTTATCAAAAATTGTAAGAGACACGCTTCAACATCATGTTTCCTAATTTTATTTACTTTATTGCACCCAAATTTGTGAGTGCATCCATGAGAATTGCATGTATCTATTTTCACTTCTGTGATGAAAGGAAAAGAAAGAATATAATTCAAGTTAGAGGTCTGCCCTTTGGAGATATTTCAGAACACACCAATGTCCCAAAGTGAGAAACATGACTCGACTTTGTGAGAAAGAAATTAAAAACTATCTTGAAGGAAAATGTAAACAATATAAACCAGAAGTTCTCAAAAAGTGGTCTCTGAAACATCAGTACCTGGGTGCTCGTTAGAAATGCAAATGTGTGGGCCAGTTACACCCTATGTCTGCGAACTAGGACCTCTGGCGGTGAGGTTGTCAGTATGCTCCAGAAGCCCTCCAGTAAAGTTCTCCAGATGCTCTGTAAAGTTTGAAATATAAGCAAACCAAACATGGCACTTACCACTTGTTGTATAGATTGTAAATTTAATAGCTGCTACTAGTTCATTAAGCTCATATGTTTCACACTCAAAAGCCAAGGGGTGAGTTTCTCTACGAACATCCAGGGTTGCAGTATCATTTATAAGTATAATGGGTTGCTATTTTAAAAAAAAAAAGAAAAGATCAATATTTTTCATGTAAATTTAAGACTAAGAAACAATTTTCCATATTAAGAGTTGTTGTCTCTCTTAATCTAAGACAATAACTGTGCACATGACTTTTAAAGCCAGACAATCTATACAACAAGTACAAGCCCTACCACTTCCTATCTGTGTCACTCAGGAAAGGTTACACTCTGCATCCTTAGTTACTCAGTTACGCATTATAAAATGAGTATAATGATAGGAATTACTTTTTAAGATCATAATGTAAGTTAAAAGAAACTATAGCGTTTAGTGTTTGTCTGCCACCTAATAAGTCCTCAATTGTCATTTTATAATTACTGTACATAGAGGAGAAACTTGCTTCCAAAATAGAATATAGAAAATGGATGCTTTTAAGGCAAACATAATGTTAGCCCAACTAAATAAAAGTTTTAATAAACAATAACAATAGTTATATGATCTAACTACAGTTTTTCAAACTGCCTTTAAAGACATCAGAACTGAAAAGTTAATTTTATCACTCATAAAAAAGTATCAGATTACATACATTTATTACTCACTTGGTCTGGCCTTAGAATTTTCCAAATATATTTGAAACGATTGGCTGGAGGTATATGAACACATGAAAGTTTAACAGAGTCAAGACTTTCTGAAAGTGGCTTACCCCCTGGAAAAAAATTAAATATATATATATATATATATATACACACACTACTGCATTCCGTAAATAGTTGTATGTATAAGCCATCTCTAATTTTAAGATCAATTATATGCTGGAAATTATTAAACTTATTATTGAGAGTAGAGGAACAGAAAGGTGTGATGAATGGAAAACAGTCACCCAAAGTTGCAGGTAGGTGACCACAATTGTCTGTTCCTTATACAACATAAATTGTGGATATATCAAGGCAAGTGCAACCAATTAAGCAGTCTATTAAAGTTTGACAACCACTAGTGGCTTCCAATTTACTTGTTAGAGACCCCCTTTAAAGATAATGAACTCTTGGGGTAGTGTTATTTGTATAGGGCAGGTCTCAACACTTCCTATTTAGGACTTACCAACTATAAAATATGATGATCAAAGTGTCAAAACCATTTCACTATAGTCCAGTGCCAACCATAGACCCTGAGTATATTTAAGCTTCCAGTGTATCAGAGTGAATATATTTTAATTTTTAATTTCACTTAATAATGTAAAACGAAAGAAGAAAGTTGCTCAGAGCTGTAACAATCTAAATAAATAAGATTTTGTTTTATTATGATTTCAACACATCTATTATCACCTCTTTTGGCAATATAAAGTAAGAGAACTTTCCTCTCAGCCTCCCTCCAATACAGAGTTAAACTCACAGCCACAATCTACCGGTCCATGGCATTCTTCCACCCTTACAATACACTTGGATTCACCTCCAGGGCATCCATTTGTTAACAGAACTTCTCTAATTCCAATACCTTTGGCAAAAATAAAAAAAAGAAGAAAAAAAAAAGAAAATCAGCAATTGTTAATAAAATCTAATTCTATCCTCTCTCTACTCTTGCACCTATGCCTTTTTTTAAGGCTTTATCCTAACTTCAAACACAAATTTCTAAATTTAGAGTAACATTAAAAAGTGTTGTATTCCCCTGACTTAGAATTATCTCATTAACCAGTATTTCCAAAAGTGAGTTGCATGAAATATTACTCCCTCTCTGAGTTATGCCACTATATGGTTATCTACAAATGAAATTAAATAAAATTAAAATGACAATTTTAATAAAAAACTTAAGGTGAGTACAGAATTTCAAGGGAACTTTTCATAAGCTAAAAGATTAATATGCTATTGTGGGTACATTTTCATTTGTAAAATAAGATATATCTTTACAACTTAGAACATGTCATAAACTAGCAGCATTTTTCCTTTATAAAGGTGCATAAATGTGCTTCTTAAGTTAATAAATGCTTAGAATTGATGAAGTATAGTAGTATGCAGAATGTTCCAAATTCATTTTGACCATAGAACATTTAAGAGAGGATCAGGAGATCCTTTGGAGCCTTTGGAGAACATTCTAAAATTAAATTTAATAAATATGCTACTTTGAACATTGTTAAGGAAAGACCACATGTTTATTGTTTTACACAAAACAAGTGTAAAAAAATTGTTGAAAACTGAAATTATATCAATTATCACAAAGGTATAAAAACTAGATCAACAATTAAAATTTGTCTGGAGAAACCTCAACTCTGTGGAAACTAAATAACTAGTTATTGAACAACTATTGGGTTGATAAGGAAACCAAAGAAGAAATTTAAAAATACTAGAGGCAAACAAAAATAGACAAATTGCCAGAATGTATGGGATCTAGCAAAAACAGTACTAAGAGGGACATTAGTAGCAATACAAACCTCTATCAAGAAAAAACAAAAGGCAGCTTCTCCTGCCCACCTGTGACTATCCAGTTACTTCTCTTCAAAAATCTTTTTTCCCTTTACAAAGTAGCAGCAACAGCTCTTTCTGACCACTTGTGTCTCTGCAAGTGTCTTCTTTCCTTTTTCTAATAAATCTGTCCTTTTAAAATGTGAAAAGAAAGAAGAGAAGGAGGAAGGAGAAAGGAGAGAGGGAAGAGGGAGGAAAGAAGAAGGTGAAACAGGAAAGATCTCAAATAAACAATCTAATTTTACACCTTAAAGAACTACAAAAAAACAATAAATGGATTCCAAACTCAGCAAATGGAAGGATATAATAAAAATTAGAGAAAAATTAAAATAAGAACTCAAAAAGAAAAAAATATCAATGAAACCAAAAGTTAAACAAAATGAACAAATCTTTAACTAGGCTCACTAAAGGAAAAAGAAAAAAGTAACAACTGAAATGAGAAATGAAAGTGAATTTACAACAGATTCCACAAATACAAGGGATCATAAGAACAATTACATCATTAGAAAATCTGGAGGAAACAGGTATAATACATGTAGAAATGTAGAATCATACAATCTTTCAAGACTCAATCAGCAGGAAACTGAAAACTTAAACACACCAGTTACAAATAAGGAAATAGTAATCAAAAGTCTCTCCTCTCCCAAGACAAAAGACCAGCACTAAATGGTTCCACCAAACCTTCGAAGATAAACTACTACCTATCCTTTCCAAACTCTTCGCCAAAACTGAAGAGGGAATGCTTCCAATTCCATTTTATGAGATGAATATTAATCTGATAACAAAAGCAGAAAAATACATGACAAGAAAAATTAAATCACAGATCAATATTTTTGCTGAACACAAATATAAAAATTCTCAACAAAATTTTAGCAAGATTAATTCAACAATACACTAAGTGGTTCATAGATTATGACCAAGTGGGATTTACCCCAGGGATGAAAATGTTTGACTCCATAAATAATGTACTTCACAGTATCAGCTATAGGAAAGATAAAAATCATGTGATCATATCAGTAGATGCAAAGAAAAGCATTTGATAAGTTTTAACATACATTTATGATTAAAACAATAGAATGCTAGGAAGGAGCATAACTCAAATAGTAAAGATCAAATATGATAATCACTGCTCACGATATAATGGTGAAAAACTGGAAAATTTTCTCTTAAAATCAGATATTAAATATGTGTATCCACTTATGCCACTACTGTTCAACACATTACTAGAAGTCCTAGCCATAACAATCAAGCAAGAAAAATGAATAAAGGAATCCAAATCAGAAAAGAAGTAAAACTCACTATTTTTAACAACATAATATATATATATAGGAAATTCTAAGTTTCACTAAAATAATTATTTGAAATAATAAATCACCACGTAAAGTGGAAGATTCAGAATCATTATACAAAAATTAGTTGTATTTCTATACTCAAACAAAAATAGGATAAAAAAAGAGATCATGAAAACAATGCTATTTGTAATCACATTAAAATTGTTAAATATTTAGGGATAAACTTAATAAAGGATGAAAGATGTGTACAACAAAAACTATGAAATTGTTAAAACAAAGAGAAAATACCAAAATATAGATATTCCACATGTATAGATTAGAATAATTAACATTTTATTTATTTGTGTGTATTTAAGTAATATAATAAAAATGTCTTCGGTCAACCAAAAAAATCATAAAATAAAATAAAATGGCTATATTACCCAAAACAATTTATAAATTTAATATAACCCCTTGAAATTCCTGTTATTCTTCAAGGAAATATAACAAACATTACTAAAATTGAAACTCCAAAATAATCATGAGCAAAAAAAGGAGGAATGGAGGTGTTATACTTACAAACTGTAAATTATACCATGAAGCTATAATAATCAAAACAGTGTGGTATTAGAATAAAAATAGGACAGTGGAGTAAAACTGAGGCCCAGAAATAAATGCAGACTTATAAGGGCAGTTACTTTATGTCAAAGACCCCAAAAGCATAAAGTGGAGACAGGAAAATCTCCTCAACCAATGGTGTTGGAGAAATTGGAAATTCGCTTGCCAAAGAATGAAAATAGACTATGACCTCATATTGTATAAAAGACACTTCTCAAAAAAACTTAACAGAATCCAATAGTCACATGAAAAAAAAAAACTTCATCATTGCTTTCAGGGAAATGCAAATCAAAACCAGAATGAGGTATAACTTCACACAGGTGAGAAGGACCTAAGTCAAAAGTGCTAGAAACAGTATTGATGAGGATATGGAGAAAATTAAACCCTCAGAGGTCATTAGGTGAAATAAAAATGGATGGGTCTCTATAGAAAATAGTATGGAGAATTCTCAAAATATTAAATACAGAACTTTCATATGATCCAGCAATTCCATTCTTAGTTATAGGATATAAGTACACTAATTCAAAAAAGATATGTGCTTTTGTGTTCACTATAACATCCAAGTTATAGAAACAATGTAATTGTCCCTAAACAATTACATATAAATTGTATAAAGAAGATCTCACACATACACACACACACACACACACACACACATATGCACACACAAATACTACTGAGCTCTTAAAAAGATGAAATCTTGCTATCTGCAACAACAAGGAGGATAAACCTGGAGGGAATTATGCCTAGCAAAATAAACCAGGAAGAGAAAGACAAATACCAGACAATTTCCCACATATGATTAAAACAAAACAAGGAACAGACAAAAACAAACTAAAACAAACCCTTGGAAGCTGTTTGCATATCTGAGACTAATGTTGGAGAGAGAAGGGTGTGGGCAGATACAAGGGAGGACCTCTAGACACTATGGTGCAGAGTTATTGGCAGTTTGGTGGTGGGTGTGATGTTACAACCTACCTTTGCAGAAGTGTGAATCTATAATCCAAAATTATACAGTGATGTAAACACTACCTCAAAAGAAACCGTAAGTCAATTTTTTAAATGTTGCTTTTAAACATTCAGATTGGTAATGTCTTCGTATTAAACACAAGAAAAACTATTGACCAAATCTCCATTTTCATCAAGATATGCTTTTAGAACTGCCACACTCATAACAAGAAATCAAATCTTTACTAACCAAACCCAGATTTCCTGAGTTTGCCTTTCACTAGCAGAAATCGGAATGACAAAAATGCTGCATCAGTGACATGCTGAACATGTCCTGTGCTAATGACCAGTGGTAAGTCTGTGTATCACAGACTAAGGTAGAGGCCATCTTGATTTCCTTGTCTATCAGATTCTTGTCTTCAGCTCCTACACAATGTAAATCATGAAGCACATTTTCAAGAAAAGCGGAAAGTTAAAGACTAGGTAGAGATGGCTTACATGAGTTCTCAAATTTCAGAGTACATACAAATCACCAGAAAACCTATTAAAATGCAAATTATAATTCAGTAGAATTTGAATTTGTAGCAGAATTAGAGCAGGTCCTGAGAGTCTGCATTTCTAACAAGCTCTCAGGTGATGCTGATGTTGGGTCTGTGGCCCAAACATTGGGTAATAAGAGAAAAGATCCCAGGTGAGGAGAGCTGTAAAATCAGACAAAAGAAAGGTTTCTTTTGATTAAGGGTACCCTAAAATGATTATAGTTTGGCTTCACTTGAATTTGTAGAAGACAGGTATCTAGAAGCACAGTTCTATTCTGAAATGCATAAATATTTTCTGAACAGTTGTTTTATGAATTTATTTTAGCCCAAGACAGTTCATCACAATGTGTTTAGGTATGGGATTTTCTCTTAGTCCAAATGATTTCTAAAACCTGCCTGTCATTTCTGACTAATGAAATGTAATTTTGAGAGTTAAAATAATTTTTTCTCTAAACAAATGCTATAATTGTAAAGATTTTTAGATATTAAAATATATTTTAGATAAGAAATATTGCCTTTTCTGCTTTATTTTTCTCCTTAGAACTGGTCCCCATCTGACATG